>JAPYZO010000150.1:0-90925 GCA_030522905.1 Torymus flavipes | reverse complement strand
TTGGATTGTTTAATCTGAATAGTTCTAACTCTTGTCAAAAAGTGAAAATCAACGTGTGAGTATTACCTGGAAGACCAGCAGTCATTTTAATAATTTTTAAAACGTGGAACAATAGAAAGATGCTTCATGTTTTAAAATATAAATAATTCCACTATAAATAAAACAATGGCAATATTGTACATGCCTTTTATTGCCATGTTAAACTGCCATGTCAACATCACTTTCTCTCATTTTACAACCGATTGGAGTAATCCTTGTCATTTGAATCCTGCATCGCTGCTCTGATTTGTTCCGGTTCAGCTACTGGTATACAGCTTTACAATCCAACGGGTTCTTTCCATAAATAAAACATTACACCCGAGGCCGGAAATCATCAATAAAAATAGAATAGAAATATATCACTCTGTTCGGAAGAGAACAAGGAAGCGGAAACCGTTTACATTCAAGACCAAGCGAGTATTTAAGAGCAAAAGTGTGATCAAAGTCCTTTAAAACATAAATATATAAATAAACTAGCATTGATGTTGACAATAAGTGTGAAATTAACATGTCGACTGTATTTTTATCTGAACCTGTATAAGACTGCTATGCATAAAATATATACCAAATGGCAAAACTGACTATCAAATCTATATTAACATAACACCTGCACAATAATTGAATAGCTACCACGAAAATCATGAGTATACCAAAAAGTAAACTTCAACTTTCATTAATCACGATTACTTGGCCGTTTTAAGCCGCTTTAATAGCCTCTGAAACTTTTTTACACCTACATCAAAGTCCCCTTCCAAAAAAAGAACACGCACACAAAATGGAGAGAAAACGAAATGCGTAGCCCGGAACAATTAAATGCCCGAACTCTGCTCGACGGCGCGTGCGCAAAACTTTCACGAGCAGGAGACACGTGCCGTCAATCGAAAGAACACTCGTATACATATACATATTCGGTGGAAGATCGGTAGAAAAAGATCCGCGCGATGAGATAGAAGTGGCCCAGGCGGAAAGCCATCCTCGTCGCCATCGTCGCTGGCGTCGAACAAAAGGATAATTAGAAAAGATAACAGCGAAAACTCTCACTCTGCTCATTTCCTACTCGCTTCGCAAAAATCTCGCGAACAATGCTTTAACTTCCTACTTTAACTTCGTCCTATTAGCAGCTTGTGAATTGAAAAGAATATTCGGCTAATTGAAAAATATATAATTAATGGGTCTGATTTTGGCTAATGAATGACTTTCGGGTTAAATCCGATCTTTAGTATATCTGTAAACAAATATTCAATCTTAGAGTTTCATAGACTAATGGACATTTTTTTTACTTTCCAGGTGGTGCATTTACGACAAAGGCTAGACAATGCCGTTAGTAGTTCGCGTGATCGAGCTTTCCCCTTGGAAACAAGCCTCGCCATGATTCAAACCCTTATAGACTGCGACGAGTTCCAAGATATTGCCACGTTACGGGTATGTGTTATACATTCATATACATCATAAACAACGTCCCTCTTACCGATACATCCATCAGTTAAATTTGATCTAGAATATTTAAATTGAGATTATTCAAATTATAATATTTATGAAATTCAACTGCTCGTTGTCATGCACACTCCTATTTCCATAAACAAATACCCATAACATAAAGCTTTACCAGAGATTAGTTTTAATAAATGAACGCCCGACTTTTCAGAACTTGGACGAGCTGCTGGACCATAAATCAGACTTAAGTAACAAGCTGCGTCAGATAGGAGACAGCATAGTGTACAAGTTGGTGCAGTGGACCAAGAGGTTACCGTTTTACCTTGAACTGCCGGTGGAGGTGCACACGAATCTGCTCACGCGCAAGTGGCACGAGATTCTCGTGATCACGACCTCCGCCTACCAGGCGATGCACGGCCAGCACAGGGTCTCGAGCTCGGAACTCACCAAAGAGGAGTTCGATCATGAGGTACAGGACAATAAAAATTATCAACTTACACATTGTATTTAGGTTGTACGTCAATTCTAACATCTGGATTTAATTGTCAGTTCGCGAACAACATGTATACGTTACAAGCGTGCCTGGCCAGCATGATGGGCCAGCCGATCACGATGGAGCAGCTGAAGCAGGACGTGGGCGTCATGGTCCGGAAGATCACCCACGTCACGATAATGTTCAGGAGGGTGAAGCTAAGGATGGAGGAGTACGTCTGTCTGAAAGTCATCACGATGCTTTCGAAAGGTAATAACACTTGTTACAATCTATGTTTTCGGGATGATATTGATCTAGACGGATATTTACTTAATCACCGTTGTGAATCGTTAGAAGTAACGTAGAGTTATTGTCACTGTCGGTATCGTTTGAGAAATTAAGATCGCCAAAGTATTCAGACGAATGTTTCAGTAACCACGTCTGTCTACGTTATTGATTTATAAGTTCTGCGTAGTTTCGATTAATTCATACAAAGTCGTTGTTGCGTTTGAACCGATTCTCTTTCATATTACTTTTAAACCTCTTATAATAATACAAACTTTTTAATTACTGCTGCCATGACAGACGAAAAATGTAAGTCTATATAACGGTCGCCAATGAGCTATCGATAAATCCAATGGAACAGTTCAAAGAAGTTCCCAGTTTAACTTTTTGATTTTTGTATTTACAGCGGAATGGGGTACAGTGGAATTAGAACAAATAAAAGAACGATATATGAGCTGTTTACGAAGTTTCGTCGAACACAGTGCTCCGCAGCAGCCGAATCGCTTTGACGATCTTCTCGCCCGATTGCCCGAAGTAAGTTTCATTTAAATGAATTATAACTTTAGAAAGTGATTACATCAAACTTCCGAGAGGAATTCTACCATAATATATTTTAGTTCTTTTACAAAACAGTTCCTCCGGCAATGTCAGCTTTTGTTTTCTCGTAACTTTTAAATTTTTTCGTTGTTTTTGTAATTATTTTAAAATTAACAATTAAAAGGTAAAGGTCGTGTTGTTTCAAAAAGATTTTTTTTTTATTTTGTGGCCTAAGGTATAAAGATAATTTATTAGCTTGAGAAGAAAAATTAATATTTTGAATGGTAAAACTTTCAGGTACAATCGGCGGCAGCTTTACTACTCAACAGTGAAATGTTCTACGTTCCTTTCCTATTGAACTCATCAATTCAAAGATAGTAAATAAACAAGCTGACGATTGAAGCTGACTACCTATACATATATACATATATAAATAAAAGAAGACAAATTGAACAAACAAAGCGAAGGGACGATATGATAATGTGCATTCGGACTCGCGTCGCGCCGGACGTTGAACCGGCTCTGTTTGTGTATATAATAAGTATAATATATATAAATATTATATATAAATATATAAATAATATAAATGTGTGTGTTCGTCGCGTTGTACAAAAAAAGTAAAAAGAAAATAAAACGAAGGGAAGCGAGCGAGAGGAATGGAGAGAAGTTCACGATGAGGGAGCGAGACAATGGAAAAAGACAGAGAAAGCGAACGGACGGACGGATTCAGCGGGCCAGAGACCGTGAATTCGATTAACCGATTTGAATAATCGAGGAAGTGAACACGAGGAGCGAAAAGAAGAGCAAAACTCGTTAAAGGAGAGAAATTTTGGATGTCGTATTGCGAAATTCGAGTAGGAGGAAATAAGGAGAGGAACTTCGAGACAAAAAAATAAAGTAATGAGAGAAAGGACGAAGGCGATGAAAAAAAAATTTAAAGGAATAAATCGAGATGGACTGAACTTTTTTATCGAAACTAAAAGACTATATTAATAATATATTTCTGTACGCAGTCGAGCAACTACGTCATTGTGTGTTCACATTGCATAATCCGAATCGATAATAAGACTCTTATGTACGTACCGCTCATCGTAGGGCCAACATGCAAACAAAAAAAAAATAACAGACAAACAAAAAACCCATATACATCGCCATTTCACTGAACGGCAACAGAAAAAAAACAACAACCAACACTAAAGATTAACAGCATACGATAATACACGTAATGGTCGTTATTATACGAGGGAGGTAAATACCAGCAGGATACAGCATATATGTAGAGAAAGAAAAAAAAATCCAACCGTACCGCCGACACAGCATCAACATTTACTGCAAACTAAGTAAAAGCTCATAATGTCTGTACAACGTAAAGAATTATTAAGGAAAAAAAAGTAACGTCGACTCTGTTTTATAAATGTCAGCGTCCCGGGGATACCACAAATGTGTTTATTTACGATATAATAATATACGTGCGTATATTTTCACGCGGACTAATACCTAACTTATGGCTGCCACTGCATGTATAGGAAAAAAAAACATAAAGTAAAACGAACTAAGCATACACATACACACACGTACACGTTAATTAAAAAAAAAAAAAAAAACGAGGGGGGAAGAGACTAGAAAAAAAAAATATATAGAAACGCGGGGTCGGTCGTAATTATTTTTCGAGCCCTTTGTAAAAGCCTCATCACACTGTACGACGTCTGAACGCGATCTTTCTTTTTTTTTTAATTATTATTGTCATTATTCATCATCATTATTATTATTGTTGTTATACGTATGTAGCATAGACCATTGTAACAGTCATTTATTGCCGCCGCTATTATTATGTAGTAGCAGTTCTACCAACGTCAGTTACCCATGTGTATACTTATTGTACGATGATTATTATATACTGCCAAAGCAATTGTCGGCCCGATGCGAAATATATTGTTTAGTAATATTCAAGTACGTTAACCGCCAACCGAACGATATATAGATCGTTGGGGAAATTTTTTAAGACTAAACGATTGTTCTGTGAACTAAAAAGATGCATTTTAAGAAATGTTTTTAACTTTTTTAAATTCATGAAGGAAGAATCACAGTTTTTAAATCAAATAATTTTAGCTATGAAGGAAAAAAATGAGCATGAATTCGTACAAATATGAAGATTTTTTATATGAATAGTTATATATACTGTCTATATAAATATTACTATTAAGTTGCAACCGAATTATAAATACTGTGTTAAACGCAACTGAATAAAAATATTTATTTGTTGAATAAGTTTTAAATTCTTCGAAAATAATCAACTTCCTTCGCGATGTGTAAAAATACCATATATTTATTTTACAGTCCAACCATAACGAAGAGACAAAATGTTACCAATTGAACATCAGCGTTGTAAATCGGTGCCGACGATATGTGTTCAGTTGTCAATCAGAAAGTCTGAGGCAAACGCACGAAAAAGACGAAAGCTATATACATACATTTTTGCGCTTCAACAAAGTTTTCTATATTTTGATAATGATAAAACAATCACGAACGATTTTCACGCCGTTAAAAACGCTAGCTCGCATCTTCGATTCTCCATGAAACAAAAAAAAAATCATATACTCTCATCACACCGGTGAATATACATCGAGCGATTTCATCAGACTTTTTTGATAATTTCCACGTTCGCGCGCATAATACTTTGACTGTGAAGCAAACGATGAAATGGAAAAAAAACTATAATTAAATAAACGTATAGATGACTCGTAGGTCGACTAGTTGCGTATGCTGGGTTCGAATTGAAAGTGCGATTCTCTATATACGCCCCCACCCCCTTAAAAAGAGGAGAGAAAGACACAAAAATAAATTGATGGTGAGAGAGAAACAGAGATAAACAATCCGAGTCCGCGAGATAGCGCGCCCGCGATATTTTTGATACTTAATGCGGTTAATCGAGCGAATTTAGAGAGAGACTTGTATGATGTGAAATTGAAAATTATACTCGTGTGTACGCGGAGAAAGATTTCATTAATCGTCATTGCAACTGTGCCCCGGTGTGAATTGTAATAAAGCTATTGCAGACAATGAGAATTCGACGTATTCGTTGCGCGTTAGATTTGATTTCGGACGAATCTTTTTTTTTTAGTGCGTCGAGAGGAAAAGTATTGTTGCTTTTACCGTGCAGTATTGATTATTTTTTTGCTAAACGACTAAATTGAAACGTTGAATCAAAAGCAGTATTTTACAAAAATTTTAACTCCAGAAAATACACGGAATTTTAAAATACAATGATGTTCTTTCATGATTTCAATTAAACAACATTATCACTGCCTTAAAACAGACTTTTAAAAATATTTATTACGTTTTAATCGATAATTACTTGTTGAACTATCGTGATACTTCATCATAAGGAACAAAAAAAACATGCAATAAATTTTTCTCTCCGCGCAGCGAGGAACTGACACGAGCCCAGCATACGACTTGCGCATCAAAAAAAAAAGTAAAGTGAGTAAGTACGTCAAAAGTTGAAGTGTTGAGAGAAGGGAGAAAAATCGCGATCGAGGCAACACGCGTTACGAGACTCTATATCGATTTTTTCTGTTGTGTACATTTTACCGAACGAAAGAGAAAAAGAAAGAGGGAAGAAACTGATGCAAGTTACCACGATAATCTCATAGTTATACGCTACAAAGTAAAAGAAAATGAATGATAAGAAGAAAAAAAAATAATAATAAATATAACACACATACACCGTATAAAATCCCACATAAATATATTGTATCCATGAAAGTCGAGAAACGATCGACGCGGCGGGCGCGAAGTCTCTCCGAGTCTTGCGCGCGAGTCTCGACGAGGACTTTTGTGATATTTGTGCACGTGGCTTATTACGCAGAAACGACTTGCTGAAAATTCGCTCTTAATTTTTACTAATGATTTATTCTTAAGTATGCATTTATTTACATTCTTCAGTGTCGGTTTAGTTCCTGAAATAAAACGGCATCTTACGTATACATATATACACACATTTATGTTTACTTCCTTCCTCATACTTTTAACGTTCTGAATCCTGTTTTTTTTTTTCGTTTATTTTCGTTGCTCTCGAGGTGGAGAAGCAATGGACGAGGAGAGACTGCGCGCTGTCACGTTCGGTGGCGATCGATTTTATTTATATAGGGAGTTCGAATTGTTAAAAAAAAAATGGTGAATTAAAGAAAAAAAAAGCGTTATTAAAAATGGAGAGAAAAAGTATACCAGTGGTTGAAGCTAGTTTATATATGAGAGAAAAAATGAAACAAAAGTGAATAAAAGAAGAAGCGTTATAATTTTTTTTAAATATTATTTCTCTGTGAGACATGTGTGTATGCATGCGGAGATGATGGTATGCGCAATTCGGGGGTGAAACAAAATTTTTAACAAAAAAGAAACGAGAGTAGGCGAGGAAGAAAAAATATGGTTTCGAACGCCGTTGCAGCCTTCATTTCGTCTTGCCGCTGTAGTAGAAAAAAAAAACGTTTTTTAAAAAAGATGAGCTCGTCGCGAGGAGAATTCTCCGCTGAACCGAGGCGCTGTTCGTAATTTTTCCATTCATCGCGCAATTCTTACTTCTATACACACACATGTGCATTTGAAAATTTGTCGAGGCAAACAACGAATGGAGTACTTGTCCGACTTGTCTTCGCTCATTTTATTATACACCCGACTGATCGTTTTAATTGTAACGAAATTGAGCTTTTAATTAGTGCGTTAAGTTTGCTTGAGAAAATAAACTAAAAACAAATCACAATGAAAATATAATTGACTGTAACGATCATGCATATATAGTTTTTTGTACGACACAAACTTTCATTATGTAGCTGTACGATTAAAGAAACAAAAGGCAAAGTTGTTCTCTCGAGCAAGACACGATATAGTTTAATACTGTGTAATAATTATAATAACGTTAAGCCTAGCAATTACATATTACCATATATAGGATACGACACGTCTTTTGCACGATGTCACCTGGAAACAGTTTGGTGTGATACTACGAAATAAAGAACAATTTTATTTTCAAACAATTTCTTTGTGAACACACACTATATGTATGTATATGACACACGCAACAAAACACCAAATCATGCATTTAACAATAATAACGACGGACACGTCGAAATCGCGAACGCAAGCGCCTCGGTGAGAGCACGGGAGAAAACACCCTATCGCGACGCGCATCCACGAAGAGGGATATGTAGGTAGAGAGAGAGAGAGAGATGAATGAGGAAAAAAATAAATAAATGAAAATAAACACGGACCCCGCGGCTGTCTCGGGCCCGGGGCTGCTGCTTGTCCATATTATAAGACTTGAAAGAAAAAGCTACCGATGGATACTTCATACACTTGTATATTAATTTGTGGATAGGGAAGAGCGCGAGTCGCGCGCACCCGAGGCTCAACAATTTATCGCTCGCTCGCCTGCTGCCCGTCGCGCGTCTCGCGTGGTTGTAATTGTGTTCAATATCGGACCCTCGACGACGAGTATACAAACTTGGCTATCTTCTCTCTTCGAAGTCTTACGTAAAAGGTGCTTTCCCGAAGCTCGTCGTTTTCGCGCGAGATTGAAAAAAAAAAAACGAAACACACACTTGCTGATCATTGTTTAGTTCCTCTTTATCGTGTCATAAAAAACCTTATTTTTAATCCAAGTTGACTTTGAATTAAGAAGACTTGCATTTATCTGTGATGCTCTAAGACTTAAGTATTTTTTTGTTGGATAACACACAGTCAATGTTGACTTAAATTTAAATTAAATTTCAATTTCCTGTCATACGATGTCAAACGCGAGAACGACGAGTTTCGCCATCACCCGCTTTCTTATCACGCATTATTCTTCGCTCATTATCGCGACATCGCCATCATCCGAAATTCATATCTACTCTGTCAATTTTCGATATGTGCATATTGTACATATATCGTCGGCGCGAGAGCGAAAGTACGCGTCGTTCGAAATTTAGATGAGGATAAAAAAGAATAAAAAATTTAAAAAAAAAAAGAGAGAAAAAGAGAGAGAGAAATTTAAACGGGCGACGAAGCGTGAAACAAACGACTGCCACTGATATTTTTTACGATCTTTTATTAGACTCTATATCACGCTTGCGCTTGCACGCATGTAATACTTTCCTACTTTCACTCTCTTCATCCTTCATCGGCAGCGTCGCCACGTTGCCTTCCTTCTCTCATCGCTGATTTCGCACTCTATCGTCGAATTTCACCGACTGACGAGGAACCATTTCCGCTTCGCAAAAATTTGACATCAGCTGAAAGAACGCGCATAAATAAATATGACATTTTACGATGAATATAGGCAAAAAAAAGCATAAAATGACGTCAAACTTTACGTGCGTTGATTTCAGAAACGTTTCCTCGTGAGTGAATTTCGCACTATTTCACCTCACACGCGTACGCGCGCGGATATTTAAGGAAGTGAAAGCACCACTCGAACGAAACGCGCGATTCGCAGAAGTGAGAGAAATAAAATGATCACACTCGCGAGCAGAGAGAGAGAGAGAGAGAGAACCAAGTCGAGTCGAGTCGTCCAAAAAAAAAAAAATTGTATAAATAAATAAGGTATTTAATAAGGTAATAATGTAAAGGTTATTAAAAATTTAAGGTAAAACAAAAAATTAAGAAAAATTAGGAGAAAAAAAAATTGTGCCCGACGTTGCGATGACACGGGACAAAAGGGCGGAGACATATACGTACGGGCCTCGGTAGCGCGCGGCCACCGGCTCCAAGCGTTGGATCAGCAAGACTTAGGGCATTATACTACTACCGAGAGTATTATCGTGCCCAACCTTTAATATTTAAGTGCGAGTGAGAGTCTATATATTGAGAAAAACAAAAAAAGGTTACATTAAAAAGAAAGCAAGAAAGAGTAGAGCAAAAAACACACACACATACACACACATGTACACACGAGCGTGCGCAAGCTCTTGCCTCTCGTTTGTGGGTTGACCGCGGTAAATGATGTACATACTGTAGGAAAGACGTGGAATCATGGAATTCGAACGATAATTATTATTAAATACGATACGATAAATTTAATGAGGATTAAAGAAAAAATGGAAAAATAAGCAAACAAATAATAACTATGTTGAAAGTACTAGTCTATCTTTATATATTATACACGTACACATACACACAGACACGCATCACCTGTGCAGCAGTGAGTATTTTGTATTTCGCAGCCGTCGCGACGCGGTGGCGCTCATTTTTCTTGTTGATTATGACGATATGATAATGAAAATATATTAATACACCGAGAGCAATTGGAAGGAAAAAAGCATCTCGCGAGCACGCGTCTGCAAGTTGCGAACTTTTCGCCCTAGCCGCGCGAGAGACGGATTGAATAGAGAAACGATTTGTGATATAATATACATTTATATATACATTCTCGTGATATATGATGATAATATATACATATACATACTTTCGAGTTGTCCTTGTTCATCATGAATTTTTCTCGTTCGCCTAGCGAAGTAAAATAACATCACACACGCACGTGCAGAAGTGAGTTATCGAAAGGTTTTGCTTCTTCACGACTTCTCGCACTTCGTTTGTAAAGTATATTATAGTCGATTTCGTTTGCGCTCTCGATAACTCAGTTCTCGCCATATCACAATTCAATTTCATCGCATTCGACATCGCATTTTTTCGACGAAGAAACATATTTAAAGAACGCGTCATTGAGAGAGAGAGAGAAAAAGGGAGGAAAAGATACGAAATACTTATTTTTGCGTCCAATTTTAGCGCACGAAGCCAGAAGCTGAATATACAAACGATATAAATATTATATATATAACGAAAGGACTGACACGAAAAATTCGAACGAATTCATCCGTAATTTTATAATTTATACAAATTCGTAGAGAGCAGCGGACGAAAAGCATAATAGGAGAGAAAAAAAATGAAGCGATATATAAAGAGAGTGAAAACATACACACGTGAGAGACGTTTCAACCCAGAAACGATGGGCAAGTAAAGAAACAGAGCGAGAGAAAGAATGCGAGAGCGAGAAAGAGAGAGAGAAATAAAGAGAGAAAAGCGAGCTCGCCGCGAGGTGGCTAAAATTTTCTCGGCGCGATACTTTTTCAAATATGAGTGAGTCAAAGTTACCAATTTCTACCTACGTTTAGGGAAGTACTTTTTATTATCTCGTTTATTTACCTTCGACTATTCCTTTTGTAATTGAGATTGGCCGCCGCGAACGGACGCTGCGTTGCCGCGCGCTTTGAAAACAAAAATAAATAAAAGCGACGCCCCCGGCGCAGGAGGATCTTTTTTACATAAATAGGATGAAGAAATTCATTTCGCGTTGGACTGAATTATTAAGGAAATTGTAGATGAGCTTATCGACGAATAGGGTTTTTCGTATATATTATATTCGATGAGAAACTTTAATTGATATTTGTATAGTGCAGAGAGTATTTTGAAACTTGCTGGATTATAATATCATCGTTGAACGATTGTTGAGAGAGACATTATCGTTGCAATTTCGAACGTTTTGAAATAATTATCGATCGAAGAGAACTGATATAGAGACGGTTCGTGAAGATATATACTTGTTTCGGAACGAGGGCGAATTGCAAAATAATTCTTGTCTTCTGCTGTTGGGTGTTCAGAGGACGATGTTGCGTGCGAATTTTGTTTTTGGAATATCGATTGTTATTTAAAAGTAATTTATTATGCGCATATCTACACGAATAATCATTATAGCTATAAATAATAGTATGTTAGCATCAATTAAATAAAGAAAAAAAAAATAACATGCGTAAATGTAAAATTACATACTCAAAGGAAGTAAAATATCGAATTTTATTTTATCATAAAATAATCAATTTTGCACTAAATAAAAAGCTAAATATATATAAATAAAAAAAAACTGGCGTCATAAGTTACATTTACATAATTCTTGATATTTGCAAATGCGATGCGCACGCGAGAAGTGCGGCAAGTTTTGAAATACCGATGAAACGTTGAATTTTTGAAAATTTTCAAATGTTAACATATGAGTAATTTTAAAGTAGAATGTTATTGAACACACTCAAATTTTCCGAATGCCATTTTAAATATTCGGTATATTTGATACGAATAAGAGACAATGAAGATTAAGACATATTAAAAGTGGCATTCTATAATGATCGAAAAAAGGGGATAAATTATTTATCGTATAAACAATTTAACTTTATTAGACCAAAATTATTCGAACCTATGTTCATGGTATTCTCTCACGAGAGAATCAACAATCTGGTCGACGATTCGAATCGAGAGAGATAGAGGAGAGCGATTCCACGCTATAGGATGTGTTTGCCTCGCAATTGGAACGTATAAGAAAAAAAAATAGCAAAAAAATAAATACCAGTAATGGCGTGAAAAGATACGCACAGCACCGAGAGCACGCAATTAGAACTGATTCGTTGTAATTGTTGAGAGATAAGCGTATGATATAATAAGAATAATAATAATAATTAAGTATGTCGGCGAGCGCGCGCGCGAGAGAAAGAGAGAGAGAGAGAGAGAAAGAGAGAAAAAGAGAGGGAGAGAAAGAGCGCGAGGCGGGCAACGGGCGCGGCGTCCGGATCGTTCGGCTGGCGCGCGAGCCCCTTGTATTTTTATGAATAAATAAGATATTTTAAATGAAAAGTAAATCTGAAGTCTGGTTGGAGATGCCTTTCATAGGGATTATAAATGTAGATAATATATTATACATAATGAACATAAATACACTATATATTATTATATATATAGATAGTAAGAAGTAAATAGAATTATTATATACATGACGAAAAATAATATTATTACGATTAAATAAACTGATTAACGATTAATAAAAAAAAAAACAACACGGCGTTTGGCTCATCATTTGCCCGCACCCAATCCCACACGCACACATTCATATACCAACATCCCCGATTATGCATTATTCATTCTTTTTCTCTTAATTATTATAGCTTATAGTCTCTATTTACAAGCTAAACTTGATTTTCAAAGCGTCTCTGCATATAGAATGCAGGTCGAGTCTGTCGCGCGTCTAGCGATGAAGCCGCGCGTGACAACAATACTAACGCATACAGGCAGCTACAGTGCTTACTGTAGTACCATGTATGCACGCCATAGTAACAAGTTGAATACCCCGAGCGCCAGTATAGTCCGATTACTCTCTCTGCACGGCAGAGCGAATCTAGCATCTGTTAAAAGTAAGTGGTAAAATAGAATAATTATAGTTTATTTACTCAAAGTATAAGTAATATTTTTTTTTACGAGTATGAAAATAACGCGAGGGTTGTTGTTTACTGAGCGCGATAGATCTTGCATCGCGCGTGTCATTTAATAGATGAGATAATATGTATACGCTTGTGGTACGTTTGCCGGTGTTGGAATCAGTGAACAAATAAGGAAAAATTTCCAGTTTCGAAGATTGTATTATAATAGCTATATATTCTGAAAAAGATATTCTCTAAAATGTTGATACCTAAATACCTACATTATTTTTATTAATTTGGATGATAATAATTCATATTACATTTACAAAAATATAATTTTCATTAGTTTTGTAGAAGTATAATTGTTTCTTAAATTATTTTATAATATTCGAAGTAAAAAACAATTTTTATCTTGCTTTTAAAACAAAATCTTCTTTCCTTGTTTACAATACTGTATTAACTCTGTGATGAGTAAGATATTAACTTCGGCAGTATCTTATCACGTATAAATTTATCAACTCTCGAATTCTTCTACCTCCCCTCAATTATTTTTTAACCAGTGTTGTAGCAGCAACCTTTAAGGTAGTTATATAAAAAATAATTTGTTATTAGCCATGTCGGATCCCCTGCCCAAGATGGAGATTAAAGATAAAGTTGCCATCGTGACCGGCGGAGCGAATGGAATAGGCTACGCCTGTGTATGCGGCCTATTGGAGCACGAAGCTGCGGTAAAATTATTCAATCAATCGCGATTATGTCAACAAATTTATTTCAAATTTAATAATGAAAATCTAATGAATTATTTATTAATTTTGTACAGTACGTAGCAATTTTCGACAGTACTACGGAAAAAGTATGGCTCGAAGAATTGGAGAAAAAATTTGGCAACAAACGTGTGGAACTTTATCACTGCGATGTAGCACACGAACAAGAATTAAGAAGTACGTTAAGTATATTGAATATTAGTAGTATAAAGTAGGAAATTCTTTAATGTCATTTATATAATTTTAGCCAATTTCCAAAAAGTCGTTGAAAAACATAAGTATGTTGATATTTTAATCAATGATGCCGGTATCGCAAACGAAAATGACGCAGGTCGTTTACTTGATGTCAATGTGGTAATTACTATTCAATATTAGATTACGATTAAAATTTCCAGATTATAAAATTATAACTTACTAGCTATTGTAAAATTTACTTTGACGATTTGAAGCTGACAAAAAATTACAAAAATATTTACTTTAACTGAATTGACATAAGTACATGCAAATTAAATTTTTTTTCGACAATCGTTTATAATTATAAAAGAAAGACGAAATAACGTATAATGAATGAGTCATCTTTAGGTCGCTTTAATTCGGCATTTTACGACATCCGTCGTTTATCCTGCATTCTTCACTCTATGTCTAAAATAAGATAATAAGCCATTATTAATATTTCATTTTTAAAATCTTCATAATATTATTCAATAGTGATGTCTACTAAAAAACTGAAAGATTGATAATACTGATTCATAATCATTATGGTTTTGTACTGAAACCATTTATAAAATATTTAAATTTTTAGAAAGGTACTATTCTTGGAAACTTAATTGCAATTGAATACATGGGAACACATAAGGGTGGCAATGGTGGAGTTATAGTCAATATGGCTTCGGTTACCGGCTTACTGGACAGTCATGTTTTGCCAGTTTACAGTGCTTCCAAACATGCTGTTGTATCCTTCACGAGGTCTATGAGAGTATGTAGATCATTTTACAGCAAAAGTAAAAAATGTTGAAGCTACTTAAACTTAAATTGTTAATTCTAGCCCAACTGTGACCGAATCGGCGTTAAAATAATTGCCATTTGTCCTGGCCATACAAGAACTAAATTAAACTTGGAAATGTCGGAAAGGTTCTCGCCTGATTACTTAGATTTTATTCCAAAAGAAAATATTGAGAATTTCAATGTTTTGCAAGTGCAATCGTAAGTGCTTTAATCACTTTCGAAAATATAAATCTCACGCACAAAATTTTATAAATTATTCATTCTATAGACCCGAAAATGTTTCCAACGCTGTCATGGAGTTAATATCGAAAGCGGAACCTGGAACTGTATGGGTCGTCGAAAATGATGCCAAGGCATTCGTAATAAGTTCAACAGATAGTTATACGAAGAGGATCATCGATAGTCACGAACTGAGAATTTTCTTCTGCTGGTGAATACAGAGTTCTATTGATAAATGAAACACCAGTATTCTTATAGCATTTAAAAGTAAAACACCAAGACTCAATTTGTAGATGCCATTACAAAAAAGCAATAAGGCTTATTGTATACATCAAATTAACCCAAACTTTTTACTTTATAACTCAAATAAATTTTTTTTACCTAAAAATGTATTTTTAAGATAAATAAATACATTTTGAATAAACTTATGAATATTTATTGAAACTATCAAATTTTCAAATGGAGCCATAATTTTATCAAAATACGTTGAACGACAAAAATCAATAAACCCTTCAATTCCCGGGTAGATTGAGACAAATGACAAAAATTTCTTCTTATCGCTAAAGTATTTCGGAAATTACTTTTAAAAATAATTATCATTCTAGCTAAGATGGCAAATATGCTGCTATAGTAGGTAGAGGATTCAGGATATATGAAAAGAAAAGAAAAAGGATTATGAATAAATGAAAGAACGCACACTTCTTTTTTCACGCATTTTTATTACAGATGTTTCATTACGTTAACATAACAAAGTCCTATACTTTCAAGGTACATGATGATCGTTTACAATGATGTCTATCTGTGAGATCTTTAAAGGATCGTTTACGCAGTGTTCAAGCTCCTGCGCGAAGCTATGATATAAACAAGGATATAGAGAAAAAAACATATATATATATATTTATATATAATATAAGAAAAAATCATTCGAGTCTTCCGGACTCGATATATAAGACGATTCCTGTACAATTGTTTATATATCACCCGTAAAATTTTCTTCTCCGCTTCATTTATATAATCCCACTTGTCCCTTTTTTGTACACGCTTTCAATTAATACGTGATTCGTTTTTTCCTTTTATTCCCTTTATCAGCATAAATAATACAATTAATAATAATATTTATAGTACAGTGGTAATAATAATATCAATACTACTGAAATGGGGCTGCCACAGTGAGAAAACATTTGTGTAGTGCGTGTTCCCTTCTTTTTCTTTAAAGCTATATTCGACGACGATTTCAATTTCGAGTGCGTTTGTACGTGTTTTCGCTTTACAATACGCGCGCATATATAGATACATTGGCGTATGCAACTTTCGCGGGTGTGTACAAAAATTTTCACTACACAAATATTTTTCAACTGCCTGCGTGCGTGCGCATGAGGTGAAGTTTATTTGCAATGTGTAATAATGTGTGATGGGTGAGAGGCGGGTAGTAGCAGTAATAGTAAAAGTCGCTTGTCTAAGGAAAACTTGAACAATTCACTTTTTAGTCTCGTAAAGTCGCTACAATGGTATAGATATACAATATATCGGAGGATTGTTGCGAGACGAGAACGCGCCAAAAACTATCAGTAGAGGGAGAGAGGGTAGAGGGGGAGATAGTTGAAAAAATATCTTCGTTACAGTTCGTTTGCGATGGTGTGTATGTGTATTTTATTATAGAAATCCGTGGTTCGCCGCAAGCGCTTGTACACACGTCGATTAAGTTCAAAGCGATCACAAAATGCGGCGACTCATTGTTTTAGCTAATTAATTCTTTTTATATCGTTGCGAGGACGAGAAATCGACGAGCGCTTCGATCGCGAACGCTAATACTTCAATGCAGCTAAGGGTTTGTGCGCTTGCGATCGACTGCGTATTGGAATGCGTTGGTTTCTTTTTACGAGTTGTCGAATGGTCGGAATTAAAGCGTTGATTCAAAAAGAATTTAAATACTTTTGACTGGTTTCGAATAACTTGTTTGAATATATCAATTCCAACTATATCTGACCGATATGTGTAAGTATACTATCACTCTTTTTTCATGAATAAGCTTTACAAAAGACTTTCAAACAATTTTACGAAAAATGTTTTTCAATCCAATTTCGAAAATAAATATTTCTTTTTAAAATCGATATGCTCGTTAGATTCAACAATATAATGCTTTATATACACGGTGCATATTATAAATTTTTAAAATATCAAAAATACCCCTAAATTTGGCATTTCTTCATTTACTTTGAAAAACTGAGTTAATGAATCATGATCACATATTTATTACAATCTCCAATCGCATAATAAGAAAGGCAAGAACTTTTTTCTTGCCGCTTGATTTATGCAACTGGCAGGTGATATGTAATTTTAATCTAAATACCTTTTCCCGTTTAAAATACAAAATTTATATATCTAAGCTCTTACAGTTCTAGACATTCAACCTTATTTTTTAAAATTGAAAAAGCTTAATTCTAAACTAAATTATGCTGAATCTGAAATTGAAAGTGAAAATTCAAAACCAGCGCATTCGAGTAACAGCAATAAATCGAAAAAGCTCGTCGTTCAGTATATCTCGCCGCGTCGCACATTATTACGTATGCTCGAGGCTGTCAAAATCTCTCGCGCAAACGTCTGGTAACTCCTTGTCGGAATCATTGCCGAGGGAATGAAAACGGGAATTCTTATTCATATACAATATTTATAATATATAATGTAGCGTAGAAGCGTAGAAGCGCGCGAGCTTTCTCGACTCTTCGCCGAAGAAGCGACACTACAGAGAGAAACTCTAAATCCTTCGGAGCATTACACGCGAAAGTTAACGAAACGTCTAATTATATATTTTCTTATAGTTTATATGGGAATACCGTTATGTCCAGAATATAATCCAGTCTAAACGTTAATGGCACTGTTTTAATTGTATAGGAATCATCCTGAGCTCCTCGAAATTTAGAGTCATAGATTAAAAGTTCTAAAGGGGGAGAAAAGTCGAGATCGCTCATTTATGCTTTATATAATTTTTGTTTTTATACGAAGTACACACAAACACGCGAAAGAGAAGAATCAAGGGGGAATTCACATAGGCTCTGAAGAAGAGGTAGATAAGGCAACGTCGATAGCGTATATCCTTTCGATAAGAATGCTCTTATATTTTTCAGCGAGAGCACGAGTCCCTTATGTTTTTTTTTATCTCTCCCTTATACACACCGTCGCTCCGTTTCTTTCTTCGTTTACATCAACTACATTGCTAAGGAGAGAATTTCACTTTAGGATATAATCTCACGTTTCCAGCGTCTCGGATTCTTAAACTATCACAGAAACGTCGTTAGCTGAGAAGTACATCGTATAGATAGCATGGACGTAGTAATTCTTCAGCATTGTTTCTTAATATCACAGAAATTCATTTGCTTGAAAAAAGCCTTTTCCGGTAACTTTTAGAGTACGAGTTTCACTACTTCAAAGTTAAAATTTTGCAACTCCACTTCAAAGTGAAGAGTAATTTTCACTTTTATGAAAACAAAAAATCTTTATAGTTTGAAGTGAAAATTCTTGAAGGCACATAATTTCACTTTCATCAAGTGAAATTCGTACTCTAAAAGTTTAAAAGACTACACAATTATACACAAATTATCGAATTAAAAGAGTCAACGAAACAATAATCATTTTCGACGTGAAAACATGAGATAATCTGCGCGAAATTCTCTCCGCACGTAGGAAATTCGATCACAACGCTCCGCTTTATTTTTCTTTCTAAAGTTCTGCTTTCGGTCTTCCTTAAATCGTTATTTCAATCGCTTCGATCGTTTCACGGCCGAAGGTAACGGAAAATATTATCGATTCATTTTCTTTTTCTCTTTCTCTCATCGATCTTAGCAACAAATGAGAATAACGGTCGATTCTCATGTACAATAAACAAGACAACAAAATCGCCGCTGGCCATTTGCGATTTTCACGGCACATATACAACGTTCTCGCGTTTACAATATATATAAAGAACGTCTCGATATCTGCGTTGAGGTTCAAAAAACAGGACGGTTATTATTTACGGGGGGACATTCAAGAAGCAGTGACGGCTCTTTTGGATTTCAAGGCGGAGTATTTATTGAAACTTTCGTGCCTCCGCATCACTGCTTTCTTTCTATATGTTATATTGTTCGACACTTGTTTGAAGTTCGTTGAGAAATAAATATTCTGTGTAATGCGAACCAAGACGAGGATTCAAACGTATTCGTGACATCTCTTAATGATTCACAATCAATGCATGAATTTCATTTTGAAAATGTGAATTTCGCAATCAAAAGAAACATTTATTTCTCAAAAGCCGCACAGTTAATAACTACGCACAATCATATTTCTTTCTTTTATTCTTCCGAAGTTGAACATTTTTTTTCCCACAGTAGCGAAGTCACGATCGACAACATGTATCTCTCGCAAGTCCGTTGATACAAAAGACTATTTTCTAGTAGACCGTCGTCTTGTATTTTTCGAAGGCACTGCTCGAGGGGTTTCACAATGTATAAAGCATCGGGGAAGAAACTTTGAGACGACAAGGAAAACCGACTCGCGAGCAAGAAGCTTCGGATAACATACGGGCGAATGGAAAAGTCGATTGTTCCAACGAGATCGCATTGTCTCCTTTTGTTTATCGGGAATATTTTAGCTGTAGATTATATAACGATTATAACGGACGTTGTAAAGGAAATATTGCAAACAATCGATCAGAGGAAAACGTCTATAAATGGTTTTATATATAAGGCGTGACGTTATTTTGAATTGCTTTGAAAAGAATCGAATGCTATACTTGCTGGGAGAAACAAGCGACTTTTGCATTTTCCACAAGTCAACTTTATGGTGATTTTGGCAGCCTCGTTCTATATCCGTATTACAAAGTTGAATTCACTGAATCTGACTGACGGCCAGTGCCAAATGCTAATATAATTATTATATTGGAGGTATACGAGTAAAACAAAAATATAATTTGAAATCAGATGTCTTACAACTTTTTACATTATACACGTATTAGTAAGAAATGAAAAAAAAATTGACTTTCTTGGAAAAAATACTTTAATACACTTCAAAGACACATTGATTGTTTACTTTCCCAGCACAAATTGCCACGGTGGGAAAGATTTTTATGTAGAAAAATAAGCCTAATTAACAAGTGATTATTTAAATCAATCATCTATTCAGTTTATTAAATTACAATTTAATCGATTTTTCTTTTAATTATTGATAAGCAGCACAATAAATAAGTATTTATATAAAATATATACACGTATTTGATTTAATTAAGGCTTCAAATCAAATATTTTGCTTTATTTCAATACTAATTACTTTGCTGTTTAAATTTTGAGACGAAAAAACGACATAATTGTTACTTATTAAAATAAATAATTATCAAAATAAGCATAGCTCGTTGAACAGAAACAACGGATTAATTAAAATACAACTCGTCGAAAATACAAATATCTCTAAAAATCGTGTAATAATGAGAGTAAAACATACACTTTTTAAAACTCATTTATAAACTTCTGAAAATACTAATTCGTAGTAAAAACGTGATTGCGTCAAACAAATCGACAAAAGAGAATCATAAATACTATTAAATAAATGTTTTACTCAAATTCTCCTAAATAGTAGTTTCATCGCGTTGATGAAGTTAAGTTTGCCATTACTTTCGATAATTGTAAGTTTATCGAAAAAAGAAATCCTCGATTGAGGAAAAATTGTTATAATGCAATGTTTAAAAAATAAAAGATTTCTTTTTTGTTTATAAATAAATTTTTACAATTTTTTTATATGCCAAATTAAAGGAATGTTTAAATCTTATTTTTCCGATCATTTGCGGTCCTTTCAGATAAAATATAACATCCCTTCAATATACAAGCAATACTCCATCGAAGAAATTAAAGCAATAAAACTGTTTGTTTTTAAAACAAAATAAAAATGCAAGAATGCTAAGCTCTGTGCAATGTTAAAAGAGAAGAAATTTGACTGAAAACCCAAAATGATCGAATATTTAAGGATCTTAAAACATCCTTGTTCCAACAAACCCTTCTCCTTTACCACTACTTCTTGCGTCAAGTGTTCATAAGACGGTTTTTCGATAAAATTACAATGTCCAAGCTTGATTGTAAGTAGCCGGTTGTTTGCTTTTTTTTTTATTTCATAAACGCATGATTCGCGTGCAAAGAGCATGAGAGTGTGGCGGCCGGTAGCGGTGACGGAATTCAGGTTAGTGTGCGCGTACCTCGCAATTGTGGCTCTTACGCGAGAGATGCTCATTGCTCCCTTTTTCCTCTTTCACCACATTATTACTTGTTGTTTTTATTTTTTTTTTCGTTTTAAATCGTTAAATCGTTTTTACTCTTCGCTATATATTTAATATATGTATACACACGAACGCTTACTAATTTAGAGGCACATTGCTAAGGGTCTCGGTTCTCGATTCTTCAAAAAACACGCTTTTGCTCCCCTACGAGCGAGAACACACTATCTACAAAGAGTATTTTTTTGTTATTTTTTTTTTTTTCGTCTACGACAAGAGTCCGGCCATTCCGCCAATTTCGTATTTTAAAGTTTTTTTTTTCTTTTCTGTTTATAATTGTTTATACTGCTCTTTTTCCTCCTTTTTTATGTTATCTTTTTCATTTTAGTTGTACAGCTAGGAACAGAGAATCGTTAAGGAATCACGGGGATAAGTTACCGAAAAATGATTCGTTAAGTCTCTTAAGTTCTCAAAACCTTAACGCCATTCGTACTAGTGATTTACAACGGTGGACATAGTATGGTTGCATTTTTTTTTCGTTTAGGAAATAAGCTCTGCCCGTTTGCGTAATATTCTTGCGAACGTTGTTACTTTACGAGAAAGTTATTTACTGATGTACATTTTCTTCTTCTTCTTCTTTTGTATACATATGAATTAATATAAAAGTAGATG
The DNA here is from genome assembly GCA_030522905.1 of Torymus flavipes. Classification (NCBI taxonomy): domain Eukaryota; kingdom Metazoa; phylum Arthropoda; class Insecta; order Hymenoptera; family Torymidae; genus Torymus; species Torymus flavipes. The sequence continues at coordinate 69,049 of JAPYZO010000150.1, read as the reverse complement.
TAAACAATTTCGACAAAATATTCGCTGATCACGTAATGTTACAGAAATAAACAGCTTTGTTGATGCTAATATGTTCAATACTGGTTAGTTCAACTCAATGTACTTCTTTTTAACTACGTAATGCAAAAATATATATCATTCAACTGAATTATTAATATTATATTATGAATAACCTACAATAATATCTAATTTATCTAAATAAATTTTAAAATTATTTAAAAAAAGAAAATTCAATAATATTAAACATACACCTTTAATACAATGTATGAACACTCTCCATTCGTTTAAATAAGTTCTTTTTTAAAAATATTCACTTTGTACTGTTGGAACATTGATTTCACATGATTTCATATTGATTGGTATAAAGGAAAATACACGTATTAAGTAAATCACTTCAAAGTCTAATGTTTAGCCTACTGCAAAGAAGAAAAAGCATATTTCGATACCTTACATCCGTGTTTGTTATTCTGTAAAATCTTACACACGGTTTTCTGTTGACAAAGCAATTTTTCGACTTTAAACCTTAATTACTATAATAATTCTAAGCATCATTAAAATCACAAGAAAAATCTGTATTGTGCATACTCTTGCTATTCGTGTTATTGCAAATTCAAGGAATTAGTGTTTGAAATGGAAAAATTGCGTCAGCAAATGTAAATATATATTGATAAAACTACTTCTAAATGACCCTTAATCCTTCATTTCTTTCATTTTATCAAAATTCAATAACAAAACAAGGAAACATACCACAGTGTGAGCAACACAGTAATTTAACAATCGATTATATTTTTCTTTGCGTAAAAATACCTGGTAAAATTATGTAAAATACGCATATATTCAACTACGTACTGAGAACTTTGGCTACTGCTATGAGCTATCGAACACACAGAGTAAGACTCTCTTGGTCGGAGAATACTACTCGCACAACTTTCGTCGGGGAAAGAATGCACTCGGCTGTACGAAACAAACATTAAAATCATTATTGATGTAATTGCTAAAAGACTATTTTTTCAGGTATTACAATACCAATACTTTTTCCAATTCTTTGCAAGTATACTCAACGTATTAATATGTATTGACAAACATTAACTACGTTATATGTTTAATGACACAAAATATAACAATATAGATTTCTTCTAAAGAAAACATATTTTAAAATAATCCTTTTTTTATACTTTATGCATTTAATTATTGATATTTTAATTAAAAAAAAAAAGTATTGGTAAATATAATAGCTTGACGTTTTAATACTAATTTCTTTAATGTTTACTTTCGCACAGACGTTATATCTCTGCGTACGGTACAAAAAAAGAAATGGACCTTTCACTGTTTCAGGAAGACCTTATCGATACTATTTGTATGCTCATTTAGTGCTAAACCTGAATTCCACACCATTGACAAGTCGACATAGCAAAGAAGCATTCATCATAACCCAGAGCCTCCTTCTCGGAATGTTAGAATAAAATTCATTTTATGTCTTGAACTGGAACGTCATCCATAATTGAGCTTTTCTTTCTTCACAAATCTTGATAAAAGCTCTTTAAGCTCGAGGAGCGAGGAGAACAAATGTCGTTTACCTGCTCCGAGGTGGGAACGCTCCGCAGAATGTACATAGTAAAGAACAACAAAAGCATCTACACCACAGAGCTCCATTATGTCCTCCGCACCGAAGAAATATGAGGGCTAAACGGTGCGCACTGCTGCAGCCACTGGTTCTCTCTCGTTTAATATTTTTTTTTGTAATCCTTTTTCTTTTATAAAAACTTCGTAAAGCTCTCTCAAAAAACTCTACAAAACATCGATGTGTTCAAGAGGGTAGTGTGTGTATGTCCCTTCGCCGGCCTATTCCTCCAATGCGCCGTCATCGGCGTTCTCTCAATTTTTTAAAAAAAGGAAAACAAAACGTCAGACGGGGGGAAGGGAAAGAATATCTGAAAGAATTGCCAGATGCGAGTGACTTCTCTCGCTTCTCTCGGCCTTTCTCACATCCCGCGCAGCTCGGTGGACGATGATACAGAGGTCCGTCGTCCTCCTCCGCCGTTCCAAAGTGCAGAGATAAATCACAAGAAGTAAGGAGTCGTTAATGAGGGAGGGATCACTCGCTCAGAATTTGGCACCGCATCAAACAGCACCGCGTTCCTATCGTCGACTGTCTTGAATTTCAAAATGCTTGCTACGTTGCCGCAGCGATAACAATAGTTGGGAGCCGACCACACCGTAACCAGTTTGTCGTCGAACATGTACCTAAAGCCTATTGAAAAATTTCATTTTTCAGTTTTATGATGCACTATATTTCCAAAGTAACCAGCAACGTTTTTGTTTTTATGCATAGAAATAAAAGATTATACAAGCTTAGGAAAATCTTAAACTTTGATTTTACATTGTTTGATTCAAGATATGCAAATTTATGTAATTAAAGTGATTTGCTCTCTTATCAGTTACATAACTGAAGTCTAATATTTTTATATAGTTATTTTGATTCAACATAAATACAGTTTTTTTATATTAATTTTATGTTTTTTGTATTAATTTAAGTATTTATGTAAGCAATAAAAGTAACAATATAGTTAATTGTAAAATATAATTCTTACCTTCATTAACTAATTGATGAGCTCTACAAATAAGTTTAAGGTCATTTATATCCATAAATAATTCTGTTACTTCTGCTCCAAACAGCCAACCTGCCCCTCTAGGGCTAACTGTCCACGATTTAACATCTTCTGGGTCCGACCAAACCAAATCACAGAATGCTCCTACAGAAACAAAGATCAATTTTATAAGATTTCTATATTATAGCTTCCACAGCTGAACCAAAACACTCCTATCACACTGAATATTGATACGCAATTATAATTAATACAATTTTAAAGAAAAAATATTCATTTACCTTTATGTGGTATTTCCTGTTTCCTATCAATTGTTCTAATTTGATCTAAAGTATTAATAGCTGGTGATAAACCGCCATGTACACAGAGGACTTTTTCGTCGATTAACTGCAAAAATAGAATTCCACTATATAACCATTATTTGGGATAAGTTAGGAGGCATTTAAATTTTTATACATACGGCAGCGATTGTGAGCAGATCAAATACCCTGCAGCAATACTTCCATGCGTTTGCATTTCCATATTTATTCAAACACTCATCTGAAATAAATCATATGTTCAGTATTATTTAAAAATCATTGTTAATAATTTCAGAAATTTTAATGAATTCATAAATAAATTACTCCATGAATGCTCCATACCATAAAAACCATATACATGTGTGATTTGTCTGGATTCGTGGTTTCCACGAAGTAGCGTTATCCTGTCGGACCATTTGGCTTTTAGAGTTAGTAGGCGGGTAAGTGTTTCTAAGCTATAATAACCTCGGTCGACAAAATCTCCCATAAATATGTAATTTGTATCAGGCACAGGTCCTCCATTACGAAAAAGCTCTTCTAAATCGTAGAACTGTAAAAAATTATAATAAGTATTTAATGCTGTAATTTTAATTGAAAATTTCGAGGATAGTTTTGTGCTCTCATAAAAAATTTATAAGAACTGAAAAATATACATCCATGCAAATGAGAATTGCATAACACTAATCAATAAAACTATATTCCCATGAACTATAATAAAGTACTTTTATATTACATTAGGATAATACTTTTAAGAATTACAGACAATAACAAAGTTACAGAAATGTGAATATAAATATTTCAAAGCTATAAAGATGTTTTACAGTAGCAGTAAGCTAGTTAACATATTAATTTCACAGACATACAATAAAACAAATCAGGAACTGAAAGAAAGAAGCATAACACATAAAGAAACAGAGAATCCTAATCAGTTTAGCACTTGTTAGCTCCAATACGATAATAATCTGTTCCGACAGACACGCAGAGTGTGAGTACCTGCACACTCTCAAGCAACTCTCTCTCTGTCTCTCGGTTTTTAATAGAACCGGGCCCAAAAATAGAGAGCCAGCCCCGCGTCGTCGTCGCATTATGATCATGCATGCACAATGGACGCGCGTGGACTGTGTGCATCGGTGCCAGTGCAGCGGCTCGCATTTCGCAATGACTAAACGAAACACGGACGTGCGAGTGCTAGGGGGGAGGCGGACAGACAGGGAAAAAAAGAGCTATCACTGTGTCCGTTTGAGGTTAGGCCGCCTATCTCTCGCTCCCACTCACCTGGCCGTGGATGTCGCCGCAGACGGTGACCGGGGTAGCGACGGGCTGTATGTTTGACTCCTCCAACAGTATGTCGCACACCAGGTCGCAGAGTTTCTGCAGGCCCAACAAATGAAACATAGAACAGACCGTTAGTCATGTTACCAGTTAGGTATAGGCATCGTCGTCATCTCCGAGGACAGAGAAAAATCGAGAGATATTTATCTCTCTCTCTCTTCCTGACCCCAGGATCCGCGCATAACCTAAATGTTGCTCCGAAACCTCTCGAACACTGACCTTCAGATCGTTCTCTGGCAGGTACTTGCACTCCTTGGCGATCTCGATCCACTGGTCGATGTCTGACATCTTGGCGGTGCGTCCTGTCTCCGTCTGTGTGCGTGTCTACCTCGTCTCTCGTCGACGACGATGATGACCTGCTCCCACTCACTCTCTCCTCTCCTTTCCTACGTACGCGCGTGCACGTCTCGCGCCCTCAACTGCTGCTGCTGCCGCCGCGGGGACGTGTACGCACGGATGGCCACTGCTAGTGCCGCCGGTCGTCGTCGTCGTCGCGTTATCGCCATTCACGCTTTTAGATTAGGCGATGCGCCGCGCGCGCGCACGTACATAAGTATACAGCACTCCGTTAGTAGGTACATACTATAGGTACACACTATATAACCCGAAGTCAGGAAGAGGAGGTGGAGGGAGGACTGTGTAAGTAAATGTTGTTCCGCGCGCGCGCGCCTTGTTTTGCTCTCGAGCTCTTTCGTGCTAGTCGACGATGGCCGACGACGATGGCCCTGCCGTCATCGCCGTAGTGCGCGTTGTACTGTTGTGTTATGCATGTATATGTTATAGGTATATATAATGTATGTTCTACGAACTTTGGGATTGCGCGCGCGCGCACATATATATACCTATATGCTCGGTAAAATGGGGAGAGAAACTTGACCCCCCCGGATCATGAGAGAGGCTGCGTGGCTTCTGCCAGTGCAGCTCGCCTGACTCCCCCAGCTGCGCCGCCGCGAGAACGCGGATCTTCGTCATGCTGCGGGAGAATAGAGAAAGATGTGGGCGGATGGTGTATATATATATATATATATATAGGGCGGTGAGTAGGTGAGAACGATTAGGTGATGGAGAAAGTATGTGGGTATAAGTAGAGTGTAGATGATGGAGAAAGCAAGTAACGGGTGACGGTCATGCGCCGAGGGGTGTGTTATTGTTGTCGTCACAGTATTGTGACAAATCTGTCGCCGGTCAGGCCCAGAGGGTGAGAGAGTTAAGAGTTGGTGGTTTTATAATAATAGATAGTATACATAAGGCGAATTAGAGTTTAATACTTATTAAAAAAGGGTAAAATAACGACGAATAAAAATTTCGGAGTCAGAAAATTAAATTGGTTGAAAAGCAAATAGCTTTTATATAAGTACCTATTAATATAAACGAATAAATATAATTAGAAAAATCTATGGAATATCTAAAAATAAAACGAAAAGAAAAGTCTATGGGATATCTTAAAATAAACGGATAAAACGTTTAAATCTGGATATTGATTTTACATAAATATAAATTTTAGTTTCACTATAAAGAGAATACGATATAGTTTATACTCCCACTACATTTTTTAAACTTTTATTTATCATAATTTTAAATTCATAGATTTCTTGATTAAGCTAAAATTGTTTGATCTCATTCGTGACATGAAATAAACTTTCTTTCCAAATTTGCTCCGCTTTTAAAGCCGCTATACTTACTTTTAACAACCGATCCAAGATTAATCAATACACATTACCAGAACTGTAGCGGCATTTTATCTTATCTTAGCAACTTTAAAGTTTATTTGCAAATTAAATAAACCGACAATTATTGCGTCATTAAATACTTAATACTTTCAAGAAACATTATTCGTTTTAACACCCAGTAAAACATCAGGCATATACACATTTTTTCTTCTTGAAAATTATTGCGTCGTCAAATACATATTACTTTAAAAAAATATTATTTGTTATAACAACGTTTCGACTAGGATCTAGAGAAAAAGAAAACAAAATAAAGCGAGCAAGTGCGGAGTCCGACGATCAATGCTCGCGTCTGCAGGAAAATGTATGTCTCCTGGAAAAAACGCTGATCCTTAAAAATAGCATATGACCCTTGCAATTTCAACCGGTTGATTACAGTAACAGTTGAATAGTTTTCTTGTTATGTCATCTAAACAGTAAAAAAAAAAAAAGTTTTATCCTTTCGATCTCTTTCCCAATGATTTTTATTCAAGCAATTTTTACAATTTTCTACGGATAATGGCAATTATAAAACAATAACATTGTATAAACATTTGTTAGATTATTAGATTATGGAATATATTTAAAACTATGAAAAATGGTTTGAAAGTGAACAATGTGTAGGTGACTTGAATAATCGCGGATTATAAACGAAACACGATAATTATTAATACAGAAAACGATATCTATATCTATTCTGACTTGCTATTTCAAAAGTATACGCGTCATCCTGATTATCAGTATTACAGCGACACCACACTACTTACAGCGAAAATAAATTACATCGTGTATTATACGCTTCGAGAAATATCAATTTTATACGTTATCTACTTTTTCTACCAAATTCAATTTCCTATAAATTCAAATTGATTTTCTTATTAACTACGTCTTTTCTTAACTATTTCAAATATTGATTATAAGAATATATTGATACTATTTTAATTTTTTACTATTGATCTACGTAAAATTTATTATTTTATCCTATTTTATCGTATTTTGAAACTTAAATTTTTAAACCTACATTCTATTTTTTATGATTTTTTTCAACAGAATCAAATACAATTAAATAGATTATTTCTTAGAATTTTACATTATAATTCTGAATTTATTCATTTTAGAAACTTAAAAGCTTTGACATTGAAGATAAATATTGTAGCTTTTACCTGCGATAGCTAAGAAAAATATCTGAGAAATACAATACTATAGAGTTCAATTCTTTCAATAAGAAATAGATAAAAGTAATAAAAACATAAAAATTTTCAAATATTTCTATTTACTATCATTCATTTTTACAATAACAATATATATACACGTTACTTCTTGACTGAATAATTTTTACGAAAAATCTATCTTTTACCATGAGTATTGACATTATAAAATACGATGTTCGTATGTAAGGCACGTATAAAACTCCAGTCGTAAGTCTCTCACGACACAATACACATCAGCTGGTGCACATTCGTGTAAAACGAGATATCTGCTACGCGATCTGGTGGTAAAAAGTATAAAGTCTGAGAATTGCAGCTCACATTAGATGTTGCCAGCACAGTATTTTCGGTTTTTATCAGCCGAGAGCCGTTATTAGATATTGTGCTGAACACCGGCCGGCTGTTATTTGTTTTCTAAACGTACTTTTTCGACAAATTTCTTATGCAAATTGAAATTTATTACGAAGACGTAAATTATTTATAAAATATTATCAGTAGGAAACTGAAGAACCATGGCCACGATAATCAAGAAGTCGCTGGTAATGCTGTCGCAGCAGCAGCTAGTTATCAATCGGCTCCGAAACCAGAATTCCCGAGCGTTAGCTACAGTCGCAAAAAAGTACGTGTTTGCCAAACGTTTCGTTGGGGAACCCAAGCCATCGGATCTCCAACTTGTGGAAGAGGAATTACCACCAATTAAAGATGGAGGTACTGTTTGTAATTATGCCAATTAATATTAAGTAATAAACTATTTATTACATAATTCTACCGCTTGAATTGTTGACATGTATACCCGGTGATAAATATTTTAAATTTACTAATTCCAACATAATGTTATGAATAGTGCTTTTGAAATTTTATTATCCAAATGCTCTGTAAATACAGAATAGTATCTATTTATAAGGATGTTCACGCCTCTGCTATTTGACCTTCATATTTTACATCTGGCAATCATTTAGTAAGAGTCATAATTTTAGTTTTCAATTTAATAATTATTTAAAGCTCATATAGATGTATATTAAAGGTATTAAATTAAAGTTTTCGTTTTCTTAGTAAAAGTAGAATTCATTTTTAGATATTATTCCGTATAATCTTGCATGATAAAAATGAATATAGTCACGACGATATCTAATTTAATATGTGAATACATTTCACGATAAACTTCTCCAAATATTATTCAACAAGTGTGATGAATTTCATTCTGGAATACATTTATTTATTTATTCAAGTATTTAAATTATATTCTAGAAACAAAAAAATGCAAACTCTCTTAAATATTTAAAGTTTAAATATTGCAGAAAGATAAAAAATAATAACTTTACCTCGCACCAGCAAATATAAATTATTTATATTAATCAATTCTTAAAAAAAAAAGAAAAAAAAATTATGAAGTGAAGATTACATACAGCTGTCAAAAATCAGATCCCGCTTAATCTAATCATTATATATAATAAACGATCATGAAAACTTTACAATAACTTCGAACAAATTTATTCCCCCACAGAGATCATGGTCGAAGCGGAGTACTTATCGGTGGACCCGTACATGCGGGCGTACACTATTCGCATGTCCACCGGTTGCACGATGATCGGCTCTCAGGTAGCCAAGATCGTCGAGTCGAAAAACTCCAAATATCCGGTTGGTAAGAGGATAGTCGGCTACATGGGCTGGAGAGACCGTACAGTTTTGAATCCAGAGGCGCCCGCTTCGGCAGAGCAGATCATCAAAGAGAAACCGTACATTATACCCGACTTCGGCGAACTATCGCCGTCGCTCGCTTTGGGAGTGTTGGGAATGCCTGGGTAAGCTCAAAGCCATATTGGAGAATTTTGAAATTACGGAATTTTCGTTGCAATTGTTTAAATACCTTTGCGTTCTAAATGATTATAAGTAAATGGTAGTAGCAGAAGAAAGTATAAAGTTGCAGGTATAAAATACCACGATTGCAGTTGATGAGGCAAGATGAAAATTTATTCATATGGCTCACCTCGGCAAGGCCGTTACTACTTAATATATTCACACTTTTTTTTCTAGAAAAATTAGATTCCAACGTTCGAAATTGCATTAACCTTATCCAATACTTTTCTTTTTATTTCAACTTACAACGTACTACGTAAGAATCAGTTGTTCAGTTTTTCCTGCAATTAAATAAAAAAATTTTTAATGAATATATACTGTATATCAGTTACATAAAAAGTACCTATCGTAAAAAAAGAGAACCTTTTTTATACATCACACTCCCACATATAATATCGATTTCAAATTATCGTCTCAGTAACACAGCGTACTTTGGATTCCTGGAAATCTGTCAGCCGAAAGCCGGCGAGACGGCGGTTATCAGCGGCGCTGCCGGCGCGGTCGGCTCGCTCGTCGGTCAAATCGCCAAGATTCATGGAGTGAAGGCCATCGGTATCGCCGGCTCCGACAGCAAATGCAAATGGCTCGTGGACGAGCTGGGCTTCGATCGCGCAATAAACTACAAGACTGAGAACGTTCACGAGGCGCTGAAAAAAGCGGCGCCCAACGGCGTGGACTGCTACTTTGATAATGTATTTTTTTACTTTACTTTATTACAAGAATATGATTGTTTAGAAAGTAATAAGCAATGATTTATGTGATTGTAGGTTGGTGGCGATATATCCAGCACGGTGATCTACCAAATGGCTCCATTCGGTCGAGTCTCGATTTGCGGCAGTATATCGTCCTACAACAGCGAAAAACTGCCTCAGGCGAGGATTCTGCAGCCGGCGTTAGTGTTTAATCAATTAAAGATGGAGGGATTTATCGTCAGCCGATGGGGCGACAGGTGGTTCGAGGGCATCGAAAAGAATATGGCGTGGATCCGCGAAGGAAAGCTGAAATACAGGGAAACCGTTACCGAAGGCTTTGAAAATATGTTCCAGGCCTTCGAGGGTATGCTGAAGGGTGATAATTTCGGAAAAGCTGTAGTCAAAGTGTAAAGTGTTGAGATTAGACTGTTGGAATCCGTGACAAAAATAACGTATATTTTTTACTTTGTTATATACTTACTGCTTAAATAAAACGTATTTTTATAAAGAACTTTTTGCTTCTAATTTTTCTTTATGTGTAATTTTATTCAATTCAACAATATTGAAATCTGATTTAGTAGTATATAATTTTTATATAAAAATTATTAAATTTTCGCGCGTATAGTCGGTCATCAAACTGGTCATCGTACCGCATTATATTGATTTTCTTCAAATTCGCAACCTTTATAATAAATTCATATTGTTTGATCGCCATACCATACTTTTACTATTAATAGATGTAAACATATAGCAGAGAAAGTTGTTCATCACTTTTAATTATTGATATTTTATTCAACGATCCGGTATTATGACGCTTTACGTCGCTACACATGCGCAATAAACTTTTATCAAGTGCGCAAGCGTCGCTGGCACTACAGGGGTTTATAGCGTAAGAAATAAAATTACGCCCCTTACTGTGCATTGTTTACATCTGACAATTTTCCGATATCACGAGAGCTTTTCAGGATTTCTCGCGTAATAACACGATAAACCTTTTTAAAAATTTATCTTTATTTCTAAAGCTTTATATCGTATACTATTAAAGTATCAGTTTTTAGTCATTTTATACAACAGTATAAATTATAAAAATTTTTATGTTTACAATCATCTCCACAACATTTACCATCACAGTTACCTTTGTTATTATATAACTTTTCATCCTTCAAATACACCCGTTTACTATAAAAATTAACCACATTTCCTTCAATTAACATCCCAAAATCCTTCTTCCAGAAAGCTTACAGAACCATCGCTTTTATTAAATCATTCAACGAATCAATAATTCCCCCAACCTGCGATAAGGTTCGTCCCCCGGCGACTCCTCAGTCCGCTTCTATAAGCGCGTATTATCAAAAAATCATCGGGAAAACCGAAAAAAAGGCTCGCTCCTCCTTATTTAACATTAATTTCCCGGGCAGTCATCCCTCACCTCCGCTTCAGATTAAAATCACATAATATCAACCCACTTCAATCGTAGACCAAAAAATTCCACTCTAATTCGAATAGAACCTTGCGCTGAGAAATAATTGATACATTGTCGCGCGCTTGCGAATCAAAATTCCCGAGGCGCACGCGCGCGGCGATCAATAATTTTAAAGAACGCCGCTGTGTGTCAATACTTGCGGCGTGCGCGGCGTGCGGGGGAGGAGGGAAGCGAGCTATAACCCTCGGGCCGAAACTTTTTCCCGATAATTCTTGCGCGCGGCCGAAACCGAGCCGAGGCGCTATATACACGAGCACGTATATTTAATTATCCGTCGCATCCATTAGCTTTCTCTCTCTCTCTCTCGGCAGCACCTGCGCGCGTTATCGACCGATTACGGGAACAAAAATGCGCGTTCGCTTCCTGGGTGGGAGAGATCGATCACTAGAAAGAGAGAGGATATATATATAGGCGCGCACAAACATCGAGAGCTCGCGGTCAATATCCTCAGCTCACACACGCGCGGGCGTATATAAGTATAAGGAGAGAAAATTTATGTCGCGCGTGTGTCGCCGTCGTCGTCGTTCTCCTTATGGATTTTCGGCCGCCAAGTAGCTGCTGCCGCCACGCGCGCGCGCGCTCTACTCCTTCCTTCCGCAAGCTCTTTCCTCTCTCTGTGTGAGCTTTTCCACGCGTGCGTGTGTCAGTGGACACATATATTGATATACACACGCGCGTTATACATGTACGTATGTGTGATGTATCAGACTCGACTCGTGCGCGCGCTGGAATATATCGCAGCGCACGTGTACTCTGCTCGGTGAATAATTAACGAGCGCGCGCGACAATGCGAAGATATTTTCCCCGCGCAAGATATTTTCCTTTTACGAGCGCGCGTGTATATATAATACAGGACAGAGCGACAAGAGAGAGAGAGAGAAAGACAGACGCGAACGCGGCCAATTATTGTTCTTGCTTACGGGCTATTTGCGTCCGTTTGCTGCAAGCGGGTACAACGCGTAGTTGGTATTATTATTATTGTTATTCTCCTACGGAGTATAAAGTTAGGTATATGAACTGCGCGGGAGCGGAGAAGTTGAAAGAATGTGCCGAGAGAGACACGGCGGCCGCACCGATGCGATGACGCAGTTCTCTGCATTGTTTCCCCGTTTTTCTCGCGATTTTGTCATTACGCGTGAATGCAAACTCCGTGCGATTATGTTCTTTTTGTCTTTCGTTATATATAGGTACTTTGTACCGCCGCGCTCACAGGGCTATTACTATATAAACCTTTTTTTTTGTTATTATGCAAACGGAAATTATTTTTCTTGTACGTTTTTGTCGGACTTGCGGCGGATCCTTTATTATCCGGTGGTTGGAATCTAATTTCACGGGCTTTGAATTTTCGAGATCAGATTAGTTCGACATTAATTGGTTGATCCGAAAATCCGATATTATCTTGAATCATTTTGTGGATTTCAAAATTAACAAAGCCTATTGCGGGAGTCCAGAAAAAGAAAGCGGGTTTTAGAAGAAAAGTATAGTTTTGTGTAGATATGTTTTGACCTGGATGCGGACACCGGAACAGAATGCTCCACAAAACTTCTATTTAATTAAAATTGTAACTTTATAAGTAAAACTAAATACCTATAAATTGCTTTATTTATATACTTTTCTTCATTGTAATAAAATATTCTGTACTGATTACTAACTTTGTTCGTCTTATCGTTGCGATATGCCTTTGTACCAACTTTTAACAAATATAAATATTATGTACGATCTAAAATTAATATATATTAACATTTACCGAAGTGTTATTTTATATTACAAAATAATATGGAAATAACAATTTTTAAGTATAGATGAAAGGACAGTAAATATCTAAGATAGCTATATCATTTCTGTTCTTTAAGCGTTTTACAATTTTCCAGTAGAAAAATTCGCACAACTTCACATGTATACCTTAAATTTAAATTCTTTTTTAAAACAAACGAGAGGCAGAGGCTTCGATGCACTCCAGGAATAACAGATTTATGTAGAAGCCAATTTTACATAAATCAATTTATTCACAGTATCGAGTCGATAAATATAGCTGTAGAACTGCAATCCGATAAGAGAATAAAAAATATATGTCTTTGTAATGCAAACCGTTTATCAAAATGCGCATAACAATTTCACGCCATCCAATTATAAAATAATAATTTTAAATTGTGCATGTAAAAAATGATTGCCTTTACATAACATATTTCTACCAACAATAACTTTGTATCACATTTCTATACATTTTCTTTTACCTTTATAACAAACAAAAATTATTTTTTAAATAAAATCGTATACAACATAGCGTTTTTCACTCCTAAATTTTCTACTTCCCATCTAATTGATTCAAACCCACTCCGGCGTATGAAATATGTAACCATATACCTATACCCCTTCAACCTACAGAGAATTTCTATATATTTTTTTTTACCCAGCGCTAAACTGCTGCTTTTTCCGCGAAACCTATAGAGCAGCTCTATCTCATGCATTATTTCACTACCCCCTTCGGCATCATTTATTTTCCTGCATAATGAGTATTCACGCGCTATCTCATTTTTACGAGAGAAAAAGTTCAAGCTGCTGGAACGACAACGACATGATGTATTTTCAAAACGCCACTCTAGGTATACACACAGCCGCCCACGCAAAGGCACGCGAAGGAAAAAATAAACATTGCTAGCGCGAGACAGCATGAGGGGAAGAAAACAAAAGTGGAACAACGGAATATATTGCCGACTATTAGCAGCCCCATTAATCCACAGCGTGCATATAAGAGAAGCATAGGTACGTCAGTCTCAGGCGGCGCGGAACGCGAGCCGCGTTATACTATATTGCTATAACACTCGCTATTCTTATGAAGGAACGCGCCGGGTGCCACCGTAGCCCAATTACCCTTTTTAATTAAAATCGCGTTCATTCAATTATAAGAGACTAATTAAAATCTCTCGCTCCTCCCACCTCTCTCGCGCGTACTTATTATTTGCAAATGCTAATCTGCCATCGACGTTGAGAACGAGATACAGTTTTAGATACTGTGATAGCTTATTTTCTCAAGATAAAAGGTGCCTGCTGGACTTAATCTACTTGTATCTAGATATAAATATTCGAACGGTATGATTCATATATATAATATTAATATATAACTCATTGCGCTTTCCCCGATTAACTGTAATTATCTTGAACAGTACTATCGTGAAAATGTTTATGAAGAACCATCATTGATGATGATGGTTGATCAAACATTCAAATAAATAACAATTTATAAATAGAAAATTTTATCCATAATTGTGCGTATATACCAATTACACAGTATATAATATGCACAGTATGTTTTAAAAGCATTCAACATAATACTTTAATAAATCATCATTTATCGAGCGCGCATCGAACGCAATATTTGTTATCAAGAAGAAAAAAAAGGGAAAGAAAAAGAGAATTTACTTAATTCCAAAACAAATTTCCCAAACCGCTCTTTCTCTCGAAAACACAAACAACAACCGTAAATATTATCATCTCCATCTCCGGCGTCTTGGTAACGCGTATTACCCCTTACAGCTCAAATTTAGCACTAGAACCCTCCTCTCTCTTTGTGACCCGCAAGCCAAGAAGAGACCCCTCCTCAACTCTCCTCCTCTCTCTTTTCCTCTCTCCCCCTCACGACTTTCCTAAATCTTTAACCGCCTCGAATCACCACACTCGACGGCGCGAGCCTAACCAGCAGCCCCCCTCAAGTAGATACGCTTTTCCTCTTCGGTCCCTTCCTCACTCCACCCCGGAAAATCGCCCTATCCCTCTCTCTACGCACGCGTACTACACCCACACGCCGCGCGCGTGCATTACTCGAACGTAACAAAATTCGCGTATATACCTGTATATATAATAACGAGCTAGAAAGAGAGAGAGAGAGTTTAGTGTTCGACCCGTGTGTAGCATGCTGCGCGCGCCGCTCAGCGCGAAAAACTGGGTCACGGTATGTGCTTGCTGCGCGCGCGAACGAGCATCGCACAGCGCGAGCAGCAGAGCGCTGTGCCTGCCCCAGTGCGCACGCTTTGCTTATCGATCGAGCTCGCTCGCTCTCTATCTCTCTCACCCACACATATTGCAGGTTGATACGATGATGACTATATATATGTATGTATACGCGCTCTCTGCGCTGGCGTAACTTTGAACTTTTAACGTTCGCGCGCGCTGTTGAGGTTAGGCGCGGCGCGCGGGCACCGCGACTCCGGTTTTGCGCGGAGCACTTTTGAATAATGATGATTTCGGAGCTGGCGATTTTTGGGCCGGAATTCGGGAAGAGCCGATGATGTAGCCGTTATACGCCGCGTGGGAGGGATGATAGAACGAGTATAGAGAAAGAGCGTGAAGGAATTAGTCATACGCGGTTCGTGTACTTTACGCGCGGATCTTCGCGCATACTCGCGCACTTGTCGCGTATGTGTATACTTATTATGAGCGACCCAGCCTAACCTGGCCTGTATACTTATAACGTACGGAATTGAAGAGAGAGAGCGAGAGGGAGTGAGATTCTATCGGGCTCACTGATACCTATATAGTAGTCTACTAGATACGTATATGTACTACTACAGAGACTCGCGGGAAATCAACGCAGGCGCGCGAGAAGACAAGGACACGCGCAGAGAGAAAGAGCGAGAGAGAAAGTGTATGTGGCTCTCTGCGCGCGATATCGAGTCGGGAGAATCCGTTTCTCGCAAGCGCGTCTCTTTCTCTGCCTTGCTCGTATAAGTAATATAAAAAGCGAGAGAGAAGGAAAGAAAGAAGTCCGGAGCGGCGCTCTTCCATCTCTCTCTGCGTGCGCGAGAGGAGGAGGAGGAGGAGGAGACGGGAGAGCGAGAGAGAAAGAGCACGCAGCACCAGTGCCGTATAGGAGTGGCAGCTTGAGCGCACATATACAGCAAAGCACACAGGCCATCATCACACAGCGCGCAAGCCAACGAGCGAGCGAGCGAGAGCGGTAGTATCGCGGCGGCGGTTATTCTCCGAGGGCGTGCGCGCGCGGAGAGAGGCGAGAGAGACGGACGACGACGGACAGACAGTCGAGGCTCTCGAGAGGCACAGGTCGCCGCGTTCGCGCTGCTCTCGATGAAGTGTCTCCCGAAGATGTGTTGAGAGAGAGAGAGAGAGAGAGCCGCGCAGCAGCAGACACAGAGGACGTCTCTCCTCGTGCAAGTGCGTGCGTGCGAGTGCGTGGTGTGCGCGGATGCCGAGCGAGATAGAGCGATATATAATATATAGATCGTGCAGAGACGCGAGGTAAAAACGGTGTGAGAGAGCGCGCGCGAGCGGCCGCGATAAAGGAGCACATAGAGAGGCAGAGAGAAAGAGAGTAGTATATAACAAGCAGCAGTGCTCGCGCAGCGGCAGCAGAGCGCGCGCGCGCGGTCGCGCCTCCTTCGCGAAAAAACGGCCATCTTGCGCCCCTCGCCGAGCGCGGCCAGCAGCAGCAGCAGCAGCGCCGTAGAGCGAGTATAGTATAGAGTGGGACGTCATCGCCGTCGTCGCGTACCTCGGGCGGCCCAGCTGGGTACAAGAGACGAGGAGAATTAGCCGAGGATCGTCGTCGTCGTGAGGACGAGGAGGACGACAGACAGCGGCAATCATGGCGGGCAACACGGGAATGGAGCAGCTGATCCCGATCGTGAACAAGCTCCAGGATGCGTTCACGCAGCTCGGGGTCACGATGCAGCTCGACCTGCCGCAGATCGCTGTGGTGGGCGGGCAGAGCGCCGGCAAGTCCTCCGTACTCGAAAACTTCGTCGGAAAGTAAGTTTGATACGAGGGAGAGAGGGGAAGAGGGGGAACTCCGATTTTTTTTCGGAGCAAGGGGGCGAAAGAGGGATAGCGCGCGAGAGAGAGGTGTTTTCGAGGGGGAGGATTTAATGATTAGGAAGGAGTGCGGAGTGTGCGGGAAATCGGGATGGAGTTGATCAATACTGGTGTTGTGTGTGTGTGCTGTAGGAGAGAGGGAGACAGGGAGGTCAGCTTTTTGTGGCCCCAGGGCCTTGGGCTCCGATTGATCTCAGGTGTCATAAGTGAGATGAAAGAGGGGGCCTTAGTTAGTCTGGCTTACAGGGTAGGTGGGAGAGTAGGTGGTCAATAGCAGGTTGTGATGTTATATAGCAAGGGGTCAAGCAGCTTTGATAGATAGACTGCTGTACTGGAAATTTATCTTTCGTATTGAATTTTTATCTGGGCCAAGTCATAAGATAGCGATAAAGATTCTGTTGGAAATATTTTTTGGCTCTAGAAATAATGTGGGATAGATGTATTCCAGACTGAATTTTAGAAAAGTAGCGATAATTAAAAAAAAGTCATGATTCATTGATGAATCACGTAACTGTACGTTGTAGCTGTAAATAAGAAACACTCCTCTTTGAACTGAAAAATTATAGTTGACTGTTTTGAATTTAGAATCATTAGTTAACTGCATATTGTAATAATAAAAGTAGAATTTGTTTCACAAATATATGCATATTTTAACTTGAAATAAAATTTCATCAATGATTACAATTTATAGTTGAAATGTTAGTGTTAAACTTAAAGTTATTAAACTCAACAACGTCAATTCTTTTATTACTTTCTGAGTGCTATAACCAGGTAGTGCTTGAAATTATTTTCTTAGTGCTAAACCGTATCAGTTTTAAGTATTCGAGCAATCTACAATTCAAATGTAAAAATGATATGACTTTTGTGATTACTGTAATCTTGAAATAAACATTAACATTTCAGTATTTCTCTCATTACAACAATAAGAAAAAAAAAGATACTCTTATCAAATTGTTGTCTCACATTTTTATATAAAAAGAGTCAAAATATGTGGAAAATACGTAAATCAATAGTACAGCTACCTCATAAATAACATTACATAATATTGACCAGAGCTGAGGGAGACTCTGCTATCTCCCAATAAAATTTCTCATGACTAATATCTGATCCCAGCCCTACAGGGGGGATTTCCCCATGACTAAAGTCAACACTGTGTACTCTGTGTAAACATGTATTAGGATCATACCATTGTGTGCTTTTTCTATAACTTCCGGAAGCACTCCAAATTTAATTCCATGCTTTTTTTGCAAAGTGTATAAGATTAAATTGGTGACGTACAGAGACAAAGATATAGTGTTGATTCTTTGCAATTACTGATGACTAATGTTAAAATCATTACATTGTCTTTTGAAAATTTTATGATGTTCCTCAATTTTTATTGCAAAAAACTTGATACTTTAATGAAGAACAAAGACTTAGTTCAATTTCCTTTCACAAAGAAAGAAGAATAAAGATGCAAATGTTCAGTAGTGAATGGCAGCAATTGATCGTAATATCTTATCACAGAGATCAGTTGCATGTTAATGAGGTGTCATTCATTTAAGGCATTCTTTTACATATGGCTTCAATCTGATTAATTCATGGAGGCCTGATGATGATGATTTCATGTTTTTTTTTTTTTTTTTTTACAACTGACATGAATTCCAGAAATTAACCTAAAAACTATATACTACTTGCTCTATACATACTCTATGTTACACTTAACTAAGCCTTAGTTAAGCTCTTGTTGACTTTCATCTTTGATGAATTCCATTGCTTTTGTTACATTGTTCTTTGTAGTTGATAAATTATAGTCTAATTACTTAACACAATAGTCTAAATATTCATAATTAATTTTGTTATACTTAAGTATGTCAAATGATTAATAGTTTTTTAATACATGATAGCTTGGTACTGTGACAGTGCCATCAATAATACTTTACAAACTCAACTTTACTTGTTTATGTCATAAAAAACGTATTTATTTCCAATAATTTTCATTAATTTATTTTCAACATTCGTTTTGAATGTTAATAATAAGAAATAATTAAAATCTAAAATTAATATTTCAAACGTATATTTTTCAAGGTATTTCTATTAAATAAATTTCAATTCTTTCTATTTTTATCATTAAAAAATATTCATAAAATTAATAAAATTGAAAGTTTTAATAAACAACAGTGCAATTAAAAGATGGAATCACGTATTCTTTGACAACAATCAACGTCCTAACGGCTTTTTAATCAATCTTGAAATCACGTTTCGAATTCAGTGATGAGCTAAGATTTAATTCTCTCCTCGGCATATACAATTCCTAGCCGTTCGTCACCGTCGCTCACACTGACATACACTCACATAGCCGGAGACTTATTTTCCCACTCGTCCGCGAAATCCTCGCAATTTCCTCCCCTTTCATCGACCTCCCCTGTCCCAATAACCCAATACTTCAAAAAAATTCCTGGTCTCACTCAGACCTCTAACAAACTCGATCCAAACTTAATTCCATTCGACACCCGCGCCTAGAGTTTCCCGCATTGTTTCCCAGCGCTATCGACTTCATACCTACCAAGTTTCCTCTTACTACTTACATCCTTCCTCCGGAATGTTCGCGATAATTTTTCAAAATTTCTCTCTCCCCCGGAAGCGAGCGCGCGACTCCCGCGGTCAACAAGAATCTGACCGATTTCAAAACACACCTCTCTCGCCGCTGGTGACGTCACGCGAGTCAGCGAGCACGAATGCGATGCGTTAACCTCATGACACGGTTCGCGCGTTCGCTTGTTATATACCTACTCGCGTGCGCGACTGACTCCTTTTTGTCGAATGCGTTGTCATCCTGGGGGATTAGCGCGAAAAAACGAGGCGAGAGAGAGAGAGAGAGAGAAATGAGGCGCATTGATTGATTGCGCGCTCGATTCGGATCGATGCGACTGATTGAGAATTTTCCCCTTTTTTTCTGCTTTCAGGGACTTCTTGCCGAGAGGCTCCGGCATCGTCACCAGGAGGCCTCTTATTCTGCAGCTGATCAACAGCGTTAGCGGTAATTATCATCGATTTTTTTTTCGGATGTATATGTATGTACATTTGATGCACGGTTTTAGCGCGGGGGAAGCTCGACGCGAGAAGATTCGAAATTCGTTTTTTAAATTTTGAAGTAAGCGGCCTTAAAATACTTTGCTCCAGAATGGAATAAAGAGATCTCTTATATATGACCTAATTTTGTGAGAGATATAAAAATAAAAAAAAAAAGAGATTTTGATGCATGCCATTCGTGCAACTTGACACTGCAAAGTAGTTGGCCATAGAAGTCTTTTAACCCTAAATTTTGTCAACGGCTGTTCTAGTTACTTTATATACGTTACTTACGAAAAATCAATATTGAAATACATTTTCTATAGTTGACATTCAAAATCGATACGTATATACTTTAGTATTCTACGATAAGAGATCACTTGCAGTTTCACGGTGAAATATTTATTCGCGTTAATAAAATATTTATAGTAGAGTAATTTTAGCTGTCTTATAATTATTTTAAAAATATATATTTAATCTCTTACGATAGTTTTCACTTATTTTTAGCTTACCTCATTTTATAATTTCACGGTAATTAATAGATAATTCTATTTTAACGTAAGGAAAATAATGCAAAATTGTAAATGAAAAAATGTCAGCCACGTATAATGTTATCAAGCTCAAAATGCGCCCAGTGGTCTAAATAAATTTGAAATAGATTCCACGCGGAGGCGTAGTACACAATTCCAAAGGCGTTGCAATTTCGAGCAATTTCGCTTCGTTTTGAATACCTCGTCGACAAATTAACATTTTAAGCTGAAACTGTGGGCATTCGCTTGTCTCGGTAACACGGAAAATGTATATCAACTTTGGACCACAGGGATTTCTCCGAAATGGTGTCAGGCTCGCATGGCACGTTTCTATACATGCCATTAGATGAAACTGGAGTTGCACAATTGCACGATTAGATAAACGGCGCCATAAAGTTTTTTTTCCAATAATCGTCGTAAAACTTTTCAGTTGCAAAGAGCTTTCGATAAGGTTGAAAAAAATTCATTTTTTTTTAATATACGTAATACAATTAATGGAAAACGGAGCGAAATTCAATTTGCACAATCCAGAATGTTTGAATATTTCTTTTTTTTTTCTTCGATACATTATGAATAGAATTTTATCGCTTCTATAGTATGATTTGCGTTCATGCTTCACAGAAATAGTTTCGTATTTTTTTGCATTAAAACTGGTTGATAATTTATAAGCACGCTCGGTGAAGTGCGTAATTTTCAATTCTT
The DNA here is from genome assembly GCA_030522905.1 of Torymus flavipes. Lineage (NCBI taxonomy): Eukaryota > Metazoa > Arthropoda > Insecta > Hymenoptera > Torymidae > Torymus > Torymus flavipes. Next base: position 47,757 of record JAPYZO010000150.1, on the reverse strand, counting down.
TTTGAACAAGGTTTTTATGGTGTACTTTCAGCTGAAAGTGCATACTTTTCAAGACGCATTAACGTAGTTATTTGCGTCATATGAATTTATCAGGTCTTTTTTTAAGCACAATAAACTTTATATACTCATTATCCTATAACTTATTTAAAATATTAGTTTATAAAATGCAATTTAGCAAAATAAAAGTGAATAACATTTTTTAAAATAAATACCATTTGCATCATCCAACTTGACACTAGCGTGCTCGCGAACCGAAAAAAGCGTTTTATCATCGTCCACGGGAACACTTTGCAAACCGCATTACCTTATCTATCTCGCTTTCTAAAAAGTATTATGTAAATTTTTACGCAAACGGTCACTCTCTCGCAACACATTTTCAAAGCCCTCCCTATATAAATATTAAACACCAGCCATCTTTTCCAATTTCACGGAAAACTACAAAAATCCCCCTCTCAGGCTCAGGACGAAATTTATATATCTCGCCGTCCTCTTTCCCCCTCAAAAACCACGCGCCCGAGCGCGAAAAGGACAGCCACGCGCGCCACGCTGTATATATACACCCACGCGCGCGCGTGTACACAGACACAACGCCAGTCTGGCAAATCAATACGCGACGAATCAGCCGTCCAGGTGATAGCTCGACACGTATACATACAGACAGACACATATATAGAGACGTTGCCCGAATCAGCTCGAAAATCTCAAGCGCTCCGCGTGGATTCGTCTCAATGAAGTCAATACAAAGACATATAGACACATGACCTATCACACATACATACACGAGGACACAGCAGTGACTTCCTCGTCGCCTCATTATTTATACTTGGGCTTTGTGTGTCGCGCGCGCAGCACTTTTTTCAGAGCGTGTCTCTCCACGAGGTAGTGGGTGGGGGGCTACGTGCGCCTATATTAACGCCAATTGAGCCAGCAGCACGAGAGATCGTGCAGACTGTATAGGCGCGCAGACCTTGCGTGAAAAAAGGGAGTTTATGATGAAGAGGGTCGGCGGCGGCGCTGGTCCCGCAGGACACGCGATTAATGAGTGAATCAGCGTCGCGGTGAGAGGCGTGAGAGAGAGAATGTTTTTATGATTGAAATTATGTAAACGGTTTGTTTTCTTTTGCTAGCACGTGGCGCACGAGAGCTGTTGTTACGATATCATTAGTAATATATAGGTATACCTGTAAGAGATAATAACCTTGTCTGGGACTTTTTGCCAACGAAATTGGTGGAATTAATTTTCCGCTTTTTGTTAATCGTATATGGCGTAACGCCTGCGTGTGTGTGACTTTGACACGTTTTTCATTCTAAATTGACGATGAAATTTCTTTCCCGGGAAAAATTGTTTTTAATGATATATCGAACGATTATTTAATTATAAAATTAATAGTAGTGATGGTTTTAAACTGTACAGGAAGTGGTGTAGTACTAAAGTTCGAGCTGCAATGAATGCGTATAGTTCATATCACGCATAGTTCAATAAACGTCATTCAGCTGTCCAAATAACTATAGATGTCGGTCGAAAATAACTGAAACTTCAGCGACTCTATTTATAACTTGTCAACATTCAATTTTACACTCGCTTAGAGTAAACAAGTGTAATGCTTAGTTTCTAATACGCTATTTACAGGTGTAATTGGTAATGCGATCATGATTATATACCTTTCAAAATTGTTCTAGATATTCTTGCATGAATTTTTCATAAATATAATATCTAGCCCGATATATGCCAAAATTTAAACTGTTCCACATTTTCAGATATACCGTTAGTTCTGTAATGTAATTTCGTTGGAAACTCGCCTTCTGCTCAAATGTGGATCACTCAATATTGACTAAACGTCAAGCATGTCCTACTACTAGATTTTTAAAATCTTGCCATTCAAATCTCTTGATTACATTCTAATTATAAACAAAATAGTATCAATCAATATCAAGAAATGCCATAGGAAAGATCTAAAATTAAGAAAGTAAACTTTTAATACTAATCTAGTTCTGCAGTTTCAAAGAAAAATTATAAAAGAATGTTTTGATGCTGAAAAGGTGCAATCTTACATTTATTATTGCACAAATAATTAGAATTCTTTATTATGTATAAATACAGTGCTGTAGTAGAAATGTTAACTAGAAGCTGGCTATTTTCCAGTTAACTTACCAAAATATGGTTCATTTACCAGGGTAGACTTGGACAGAATTCACCGTGAAATACGACGATAAATGAAAAATTTTGCGGTAAACATTTTTAATTTCATTTGAATAAAATGCCTATTTCAAAGAAATAAAATTATTACTCGAATAGTCCATTTTCTCTTGGTGAATATAAAATACTACTTCACTTGAAATAGAACCATAATGCCAAGAATTTCACTCAGAATTCAAATAAGTAGTAATAGCATTCTTGGTTATGAATTAGATTTTGCTTTTAGCGTATGACAAAAACATTTCAGAACAGTTTATTACGAAAATTTAATAAGTTATTAAATGGTAGCTTGACGACAATGCTAGTCTAATTATCCATCTTTCATTTATGAATAAATTACCTTGCTAGTTTCATTAACTTTTTTCTTAATGTAAATCCAACGAAAATAAAATTATTCTACTTCTATTAAAATATAATGGCTTTAAGAATTTCGCTGTACGTAAAATGTGTAAAATTTTTATTCATTGACCTATAAAATTGTCGCTTTTCATATGAAAAAGTTTTTAATTGTTCAACAAACAATGAAAAAAATATAAACCATCTATAGTGCACATAGCTTGCTCATCCTTCATCTTGCTGCAACAAAACTTCGGAAGTAAAAAAACAGAATCAAACTCTGCAAGATATGTAGCGATTACAAATATACCATTTGCTCGGAAGGAAACAATATTTCACTCGTTCAAGTTCAAAGTGCAAGGCACCACCACTCGACCGCGACATCTTTCTCTCTCGTTCCCTCATTCTCTCGCCAACTTAACCGAATTAGCTCCGTATTTACACACACACACAAACACACACTCACATCGTCATCTTCCTCTCTTTCTCTTTACCCCATCCACAACGCGCTTCTCCGCGCCAACTCGCATCGACTTCTACTCGCTCAACACGCCTCGTCCCTCCCTCCCGCGAACTTGAATCACCGCTGCCGCCACTGCGGCGCGTAATCGCATTCGCAGCTCTCGCGCGCGCGCCGGTCAATAATAATACTGGCGGGTCTCCTCTTTCTCTCTCGGAAGCCCGACAACATGCGCATCGTCTCCTTCTTCTTCTTCTCGCGCGAGTTAACCCATTGACCCGTGCGCGCATGTTTTTTTTCTGGTGACGGCGGCGACGATGTGACGCTGGTATATATTGATTCCATTAGGAGTGGACTTGACGCGATGATGATGAGCGACGCGACGCCGTATGACGGAGAGTTAGATGTGTGATGATGAGGGGGCCGGAAATTGTTTCACGCGCGGGATGATGGTGACGACGCGAGCGAACGCGGCTGTGGTGGCGGTGATGCGAGAGGCGCGAGTAATGGAGAAAATTTTGTTGACGCGGTGGCTGGCAATTTTGAATATGATAGAGGCGGCTGCTGCGTATATCGAAGTTGCGGAGTATGGCGACAGTTTGGGAGAGTAAATGTTTGAGAGGCGTTAAAGAGAAAATTGCATGAACGGCGCGGCAGTTTGAAATTGAATTAAGGCCTGGTTTGGTAGTTGCCAAAGAATCGTCTGATGTAGGGATCGATTATTATTATTGATTATAGGGTGGACATTGTGGTTCGTTCGCGTGTGCGTGATTTTTATAAGTTAATGTTTAGCAAAATAAGAGATATCGCGTTATGTACAATTTTACGGTTTATTGTGAAACCATATTTTTTTAATAGGATATTACGTAACACGAATAAAGATCGAAAATTAATTTTGTACTTCAATCTTGCATTACAGGTTTTACTCGACGTTATCTACTATCTATTAATTGTTGTATTACCCGATCGATTTAATGATAATTGTTTGGACTAATGACACTGCATGAGTCATTCCCAAAGAATATTTTAGAACAATGATCATTATTATTGATATTTTCATATTCTCAATTTCATTTATCTCTATATCAAAGAAAAATTTGTACTCGTGATAAAAAATCCGCAAACCAAAAAAAAAGAACAGAGGATATTATTATGTGTAATGTTACATGAAACTAAATAGTTTGACGCCTGGTTTTATTGTGCTTACATGATTATACATGAAAAAAAATTATTGATTTCGTAACTTCTTTTAACATGTCAAATATTAAATCACGATAAAATTGAGCGAACCCGTGTACACAAAGCGATGTAATTTTATCTTGATTCTGTTTTAATAAGCCTGTATCTACGATGCCTGCTCGAAGCGAATCTATATAGAACTAGATATCTTTTACCAAATAAGATAGTATTTATTGAAGCTTAAAATTACCGAAGATTAAAAAATATTGGTAAAATTTGCAGCGGAGGAATGAATATTTTTTTCTGAAATGACTATTATATACGAAAGAAATATACGTTCAGGAATTACAATAATGAATGAATCGTCAGATTATAAATTTTGTTTTGATTAGGAATAGAGGGCGTGTCAACATCACGTGCGCGGCTATGGACTTTTATATATCTTGCCAGGCGATGTATTGATTGACATTTTGATGTATGTTTCAAATGTCAATTTATCAACGTATATAGTGTTTGCACGATTTGATTGCGAATTTCTAACAAAAAATAGAATATTTTTTATTAATAAAATAATTTTAACGTATGCTTGTCGAAAAAGATATTAAATAATTTTAATTGATATACATGAAAAATTCCCATTATTATTTAATTAAGAAAACTTAAAAAAAAAATCTTTTTCCAAAAAAAAGAAAATATAAATAAATGAATAAAACTGAAAAAGTCTTATCGATTATGACTCACCAGTTTATCTTCGTTATTATTAGATAAACACGACATATACAATGCGAAATTTTACCTTTTATGTGTATTTTATAATTTTATGTGTAAATAAATCAAATAAAATTTGATATTTTAAAAATGTTTCTTTGAGTCTTTGTAGTACCTATTATAAATTTGTCGGGGCGTTTATTCTTTTCAATATAATTATATCTTTCGTTAAAAGTAATTAGAAAATAAAAAAAAGTTAAATTTATGTATTTTTAAAATTTAATATTTAATATTTTTACTGAACAATACTTTATCCACACAACTTTATGCATAACATTATCTAATTAAAAGAAATTGTCATTTATTATTTTAATAAAATGAAGCAGAAACTGAAACACTAGAATTCATGAAACCCGTATAACGCATAAACAAATACCGTACACCTATCACCCTTCACAACATTCAATTGCACATCATTGTTTCCTCGCGTAAAAAAAACGCCCTTCCAATCAAATATCCTGGCACACCACTAATCCCCGGGCATTAGGAAATTACACTCTCGCTCGGGAACAATATTTACGCGATCAAACTCTCCACCTAGCCTTATACGTTCCTATACTCCCGCCTGTCCGCTGAACTTTTCCACACACACGTGCGCACGAGTCGCGTCGCATATTTATGTATATATATATACATGCAGGCAGGCGCCCCTTATCGATTCGTCCGCGTATACACCTACCTACTCCACTTCGGCCCCGCGGCGAGAGAGAGAGAAGAAAAGCGACGACGAGCGCCGAAAAAAGGAAGCGAGCAAGCGCAGGATGGAAAGTTCACGGCACCGTGAAAACTTTCTTTTGCGAAAAAAGAAGAGTGAGCTAGCGCGCGCACGTGATAGTTGTGCCGTTTTTCTCTCTGTCTCTTTCTTCCGACTAGAGTCATCACGTCGTTAGGGGAAATCGGGGCGTGACGCGCGCACGTTGCCGTAGATGATTCGCGTTGTGCGCGGCGATACTCTTTGGTTTTCCGATTGAAAATTCGTTTATTTCGCGTGGTTAAGAGGGTAATTATTTGGATGGGTTTCATAGATCGAGAGACTATACATTTTCTTCGTAATAAAAGTGAAGCCTCGTCCTACTTCATACATCGGGAGACAGGAAGAGAGAGAGAGAGAGAGAGAGAGAGAGAGAAAGAGATGAGCAAACACGTTTTGGCGTCACGGTTTCCTGCCAAGGTGAATCGTTTCACCTCGAAAAAAGATTTCATTAATCCGTTCGACGCTTTTTATATTTATTTTTTAGCGTCTGCTTATTATACTCTTTATTTTCCGAATAAACGCCACGGTTCTCAAGTAATAACAAAGGTCACTTTTCCAATAACGTTTTTAAACTACAGTATAACTGATAAAGAAAATTGAACTTTTACGAGCAGCTGTATTTTATATGAATTTCATAACAGACAATATATTTCTAATAGTGTATGTTATTGTAGCAGTATATTGTTACTTTAAAAAAGAAACTTGATAAAAATAACGCAATATCAACGTGAATAATGCAATTATGACTAATGTCTGAAAAAAAAGTAACTATCAACATTCGCTTAATTCTGTTGAATGGATAGATAAATTAAACTACGCATTATCGTTGTTAATTTTGACATGCGGTAGTTTCATCCTATCATTGACTCAATAATCATCAATAAACTAATGCGTAACCAATACGCAACATTAGTGTAACATTAAACAAGTATATTCTATCCCATTTGGAAACCGTGCATCAATAGATCACTCACTATTCTTCGAAGCCTCCATTTTAATACTAAAACCAGACAAGTACCCGCCCTTAAAAAATGCGTTATACTACTCGCTGCACAAATCCTCTGGCGACACAAACCGGTCGTCTCGCCCCAGTTTCTCCCGAAAGCGCCATTCCCTCGGCGTGCGCGTGCTGCTCCATCTGTCTCTCTCTCATGCTTGCGATAAAGCCAAAACGCTGCACACATATACACGCGTTTCATCTGCTGGACGTCCGTTTCGCGTTATCGAGCTTCCTGCGCGCGCTCGTCTCTATATACGCGTATGCGTATAAACGATAAGTAGGAAATCGAGTTCATTGCCATCGGCCACGACGACGCCGCCGTCGCGTAAACTCATATACGCAGTTGCACTTGTGTGTACATATATGTGCATATACTTATATGCAACAAATGCGCGATGGAGAGAAAGAAAAAAACAGATTGTTGAACGCGGAAGCTAATCGCGTCGCCGCGCGCATCCGACTTTCGCTCGGGGCGAGCTTCCCGTCACGTGGTGTCAAAGTGGTCTTGTTATATATTTTTTGTGCATATGTGGATATATTTATTAGTCAGATGGTTGTCATTGTTTTTCATGGGGTTTCTGTGATGTTTTTCTGTTACAGAGTTCGCCGAGTTTCTGCACTGCAAGGGAAAGAAGTTCGTGGACTTCGACGAGGTGCGGAAGGAGATCGAGGGGGAAACGGATCGCATAACCGGTAGCAACAAAGGCATCTCCAACGTACCCATCAATTTGCGAGTCTACTCGCCCAACGGTGAGGATTCTTTTGTTCTCCTTTGTCTATATGTTTGCGAGGCAAAAAAAAAACTTTGCTCTCTCTGTTTTCGGGAAAACGCTGGTGATTCGTGCCACGGATTTTTTAATTGTTCTTGTCGTAAAATGTTGTAACGGAATTCACGTAGTAAAAGAGGAAAATGGGACGTTAAATTCAAAAAATATTATTTTATAGGCAGATAAGCAAAGAGGTGGCGTAAAGTTTTGCCTTTCTTTGTAAATATAAGAAATATTTATAAAAGAGATTGATTAAATATTTAAAGTTCAGACTAACACGAGAAGAAAATACTGACAACTTTTGTATGTTCTGCTGGTTTGCATGCTATCAAACTGAACTTCGAGAAATCAGAAACGCGTTTGAAGTTGAAACTGGTTCTTGACAGTCCTGCTACGGAAATCGTCTTGAATTTGTTATCTATACTGTTGTGTTACAGTTAGAATACTGATTAGATCCTTACAAGCATTTTCAGCGATCAGGAAGTTCTAAAATGGTATTTCCTTCTTAGCAAGGTCTACGAGAATGTCACTAACACGTATCGGTAAATTGCGGAACAAACGTGTAGTTTTTTTTAATTATGTACAAATCATTGCTCTAACAATAATTTTTAATGGCAACCTCTTAAATATTTACTATTATCAAATTTTTTAATAAGCTATTGATTTATTAAATGCATGTCACTTTTATTTGCAGTACTCAATTTGACTCTCATTGATTTGCCCGGATTGACGAAGGTGCCTATTGGCGATCAGCCGGCAGATATCGAGAACCAGATCAAAGGAATGATATTTCAGTTTATCAAACGGGACAACTGTCTTATATTAGCCGTCACACCTGCAAATACTGATTTAGCCAATAGCGATGCTCTCAAACTTGCCAAGGAAGTTGATCCCCAAGGTAATTGAAGTATAAGATTATATTTTCAAAAAGATCCAAAGATTTAGATGTAATTTATGATTCGCCAACTCACAAAATTTCATCAGTTGCTTTTAGCGTTTTTTTTCAACACTTCTTTTTTTATAGCACATTTCGCATTTATTTCCAAGTTTTAAATAGTATGGATGTAACGTAGCCACACCCTATGCACTACAAATATATCTAATTGTTAGGGTATCTTATAACTTAAGGAGTACACGATAACCCGCCATTTTTGCAGGTGTGCGTACCATTGGTGTCATCACGAAGCTGGATCTTATGGACGATGGCACTGACGCAAGGGACATTTTGGAAAATAAATTATTACCCCTACGAAGAGGTTACATAGGTGTAGTCAACAGAAGTCAAAAAGATATCGAAGGCCGAAAGGATATCAAAGCAGCTATGGCAGCCGAACGCAAATTCTTCTTAAGGTATGATTAAAGTATTTTAATTGAATCAATATCCCTATATATTCAATTACACTTGATTAAATAATATTTCTATTTTTCAGTCATCCTTCATACCGACATCTGGCCGAGAGATTAGGCACGCCGTATCTGCAACGCGTTCTCAATCAACAGCTGACAAATCACATTCGGGACACGTTACCTGCGCTTCGTGACAGACTGCAGAAGCAACAGCTCACTCTTGAGAAAGATGTCGAGCAGTACAAACATTTCAGGCCGGATGATCCAGCCATAAAAACAAAAGCTATGTTGCAGTAAGTCGCTTCCTTAATTGTTATTAAAGAGTAGTTACTAGACGGGCTTGGATGTTGCTATTATATATATGTTGTCCTATATTTTGTTCACATGACACAGTATTCTGTGCCTAATAATACATATGTTTATTTCTTTTTCTTGGTTTTTGTAATGCCATCTTTTATATAGAGGACAAGGGCGGAAAATAGATCATTTAACGTTAATTGAATGATCTATTGTAGCACTAAAAGTTCGTTTCTTTCTTTCTTTTTTTTTTTTTTTTTAAATTACTTTTTATATGGGTGGAGGGTCCTGAAATTTTAGCCATTTTTTTTGTTTTGTTTTTCAGATCAATTCAAATGTTTCTGTAGGTATTCCCCTTATTTTCCTTATTTTGGGTGCCCTCTAACCAGTTATGTGCTGATTTTGCATGAGAAATATTAATTATTAATCACTTTACTTTATGATTTCTAGTTAAGACAACTATGCATGTTGGTATTAGATAAGTATAAATTAGTTAATGGTACACTTATAGAAATGTTTGCAATAGATGTAATAGATTAATTACATTTAAGTTTATAGATACATGTAATATTATGTTTTATTATTGGATAATTTTTATTAGAGCTGGGAATTTCAGTAAAAAATTCTTGCTTTCTTAAATAGCCATGATTTTTTTAATAAATTAACAAATTTTTAGCATTTTAATATGTTTGTAAATCTAACAATTTGGAAAATAGTTTGAGAATTCGATTTTTTTTCTCATTCAATTTCACCATCCACAATAAGGAGAATTACTATTGAAAATTATTTATAATGATTGTAAAGTTTTTATGAATAAAAATAACAATGTAGATTGTTTTAAATAATTAATATCATGGCTCTCTACCCATATAATTAACACTTTTTCAACGGTGTTCTCTACGCCCTATTAAAAGTAAGTCATTTTTAAGGATGATACAACAACTACAATCAGATTTCGAGAGGACTATTGAAGGTTCGGGTTCAGCTCAAATCAACACTATGGAGCTCAGCGGCGGTGCCAAGATCAACCGATTGTTCCATGAACGGTTTCCATTCGAAATCGTCAAAATGGAATTCGATGAGAAGGAATTGCGCAGAGAAATTGCTTTTGCTATCAGAAATATCCATGGTAAGTGTTTTCTGTAAAATATAAGTCGATGATAGTAAAAGAAAGAAGCAATATAAAAGATCAATGTATTCATCATCTAATTCATTTTCTGAATTTTAGGTATTCGTGTCGGTCTCTTCACTCCCGATATGGCTTTTGAGGCTATAGTCAAGAAACAAATTAATAGGCTCAAGGAGCCTAGTCTTAAATGTGTGGACCTAGTCGTACAAGAATTAAGCAATGTTGTGCGCATTTGCACAGATCGGGTAAGCCAGAATCTCTTGAATTAAAATTCCAACAACGACAGATATTTATCTTGTTTGATAATTTAATAAATATATTAATTTATATTGCAGATGTCCCGATATCCTAGATTAAGAGAAGAAACGGAACGTATTATTACTACTTATGTCAGAAATCGAGAGCAAATGTGCAAAGAGCAGCTCGTTCTTTTAGTAGACTGCGAGCTTGCGTACATGAATACCAATCATGAGGACTTTATTGGTTTTGCAAAGTAAGTAACGTTTGCTCTTTGTTGAGAATACTTTAATTAAGAATATATATACATATATATATATAAGAATATCGTATTTATATTATAAGGTTTCAAACAAATAGCCATGCACATACAACAAGCTGCCTTTATTAATTACATTTGAAATACCACACCAGTACACTTGATTTATTTTGCACATATAAAGATAGAAAAATGAAATAGTTATTTTTATTTGCATAATTACAAATATTCAAAATTCAGTTAGATTTTCTTTGCGAAATTGAAAAAGTAATAAAATAAAGTAATTAGCCATAGGTCTATAGGACTTTAGAATATTCATGCAAAATTTAATTTTATTGAAAAAAGAAAAGCTCATTTTTTCCTCAAAAATAATTTTTTGTAGCATGAACGTATAGGGATAGTATACCTTAAGAGGGTATAATCACAATAAATTTTAAATTCTTTTATTAATAATTTGCACACATTAGACTTGCATATTCAGCTTAGTGGCGACTGTTCTACCGAGAGATTTCAATTTGTGCAACACTACACAAAAATCCTCGCACATTTTTTTAATTTTTCTTTTGACTAAACGATGCATGCCGTGCTAAGGCCACTTTGCTTGATCATCTTTGACCTCACCTTTATTCTTGATTCTTTTTTTGGTAACGGCATATTTAGAGTGCACATCTGTCTAGTATTAACTTGCCTTTTACTAGTAATAAATTCATCATTTTATTTCTTTTATGAAATCTATGTTCATTCGTCAAGTAGATTTCTTCTTGTGCTACACTCTATCAAATAATTTGATAAATTTATATGATGTATAAATTGTGTAGATGTATATAATATATCGAAAAAGTCAGTTTTTAGTTACCGACTGAATAAAATATAGACAAAATTTAATTACTCTCTATATTGCATTTGGTTCCGAAAAATTCTCATTATGCAAAACTGATAGTAATTTGAAATATATGGCACATATGATGTAACAAAATTTTAGAAGTCGATAACTTCTAATCGACTTATTCTTATACTTGTAAGTTTACAATGAATAGGATGGATTTCATTCTTAATGAATATTTAATGAACATATAATTATTAAATTTGTGCTAGAAGTTCAGAAAGAGAATATCAGTGCACATTTTTAATTCGAAAACAATTTGAACAAAATTTAAAAAAAAAATGTTATTCGAGTTAGATAATGTACATAAAAAAATGCTTCTTTTTCTGAGAACTTTTGATCTTTATATTTTTCATGCTTAATTGAAATCTTGTAACATTTCATCGTGTCTTCACTAACCATTGTTCACTTTATCATGTCAATCTTTCTATTTTCATTGCCCATGTTGTACTTCACAAATAAAAACAATGATTTAATTACACCGGCAGCGCGGCAGCCAGTAGCCATAATGCAAGGTAAGAGAGCCGATTAAACATGCATTAAAGTCGGAAAATTTTTCATTGCGATTTCTTATTTTTATTCCCTTTTCTTGTTTCTTGCATACATCCACCCATCATACAATACTTTACATTTTTTTTTAATTATTCTTAGACGGATTTTCCTATATTTTTTTTATTATGTTTTGTTCCTTACCACACATTTTTTAAACTTTGTTCGAAATAGGAAAAGTTGAATCTATTGTGAGATTGCGAAAAAATTAAATGCAAATAACAAATATTAAGTTTTTTGTTTTTTAAATTTAAAAAAAAAATTATTTTGTATTACCTTTTAATTTTTACAATTTTTATTTAATTTGTACCAATTTTATTTGTAGTAAATTTAGTTGTTTTGTATTTCTTTTAAGATAGAGTTAGGAGAAATTTTGTTTTGGTTTTAACGTGTAAATTTCGTGTGTTAATTGTGCACCACTTATATGTTTTTTTTTTCCTGTATGAATGCAGCTTAAAGTATGTTATTTGTTTGAGTGTAAATATTTTTATTTCAATTAATCAAATCCCTCACTAATGCCAAAAGCTGCAAACGGGTTATTTATTTATTTGGTTTTATTTTTACATTCCATCAATAAGAAAAGTTTTTATAAAAAGCCCATTACTATCATTTCTTACACTTTTTTCACAGAGTATAATGTTAGGTACATACACTTACACAAATCTGAAATACAAAAGATGTCTTATTTTTGTTTTTAATATTAAATACATAATGTTCTTTCATAAATTTCTATGTATTCAAGTATTTTATAATCATAAAAGTGTATATCAATATTTATAAAGTTTTGAGAGCCTTAATTTACGTAATTAAAGTTTTATAACAAAAATTAACTTATTAAAGATAGAAATAATTTTACGAAATGCCTTTTAAATAAAGTTTTGTGAGATTATACTGTTAAATAATTTTGCAGCTTTTGACAATTTATATATTAACAATTAAGGCATGGCTGCATAAATTGCATAGAGTAGCATTATTTTAGATACACTCTCGACACAAAACTGCTTTTTAGTCCAAACTTAATTTATTTTTATAACATTGAACACGTAATCATAATGTTAAACTTAAATTAAATAAAATTAGATAAAATAAATCCTTTTTGCTAACTATAATAAATGGATTAATAAAAGTCTTTAAAGTAAACATGTTGATTAAACAAATATATATAAAATGAAATTTTTTGTCGTATTTAGTTTGTCGTTGTTGTGTTCTAAAAAAGCAAAAAAAAAATAAAAAAATAAGTTGTTTGAAAAAAAAATACAAACATAATCATAGATTAAAAAAAATAGCTGAAGAGATTCGGAGAGTGTGACACGAAAATTTTCAAAGCATCTACTACACTTACTTTTACGGTAGAATGTTCGCGTTCATTTTCGGACAACGACTTCCGATCTTTTCTCGCTCTCTCTTTTTCTCTATCGTTCTCTTTTTTTCGTTTTCTTGCTAGTCCGCAGCTCATATTTATATTGTATAACAAGTACTGGAATTCTTTGACAATGACAGTGCGCGCAATCTCTCTATACTCATCGCTATGCTTTTGACGATCGTTTCTTTCTTTCTAGCCGAGCTGCAATTTCACAGTATAACGTTCTTTCTGTTACAGCGCCCAGCAGTCATCAGAGAACTCGGTTAAGTCCGGACGCCACACCCTTGGTAACCAGGTCATTCGCAAGGGCTACATGTGCATACACAATCTCGGCATCATGAAGGGCGGATCCAGGGACTACTGGTTTGTACTCACATCCGAGAGCATCTCATGGTTCAAGGATGAGGAGGTAACCTTCGTTTCTCTGCTCTATTTCGTTTTCGTTATTTGTTTTTTCATTTGTATATTTTAATACACGAATCGATTAAGCCATTCTCTAGAGTTATAATTTCATAAAAATCTTTAATTTTTCAGTAATTCACTACCTACATACAAATTCACAACATTTTATTCACTTTATTACAATAACCTTATCGCGGAAAATAATTGAATTGACAATTCTGTTTTTTAACATTAGGAGCGAGAAAAGAAATACATGCTACCTCTGGATGGATTGAAATTGCGTGATCTCGAGCAGGGATTCATGTCTCGCCGCCACTTATTCGCTTTGTTCAATCCCGAGGGCCGCAATGTTTACAAAGACTACAAGCAGCTTGAGCTCAGTTGCGAAACTCAAGACGATGTCGACTCCTGGAAGGCGTCCTTCCTCCGTGCTGGTGTTTACCCCGAGAAGCAAACCGAAGCTGCAAACGGCGACGGTGAAGTAAGTATATTTCCGTGCACGTATTATAAATTCACCAAAATGCAGAGAGAATAATATCATACTCATCACGTCAACGAGGGATAAAAATTATTATATAATATATTGGCATATGTGTTAGGATGCATTTAAATTGAAATAAAAAGGATTAAAAATATCCATTTTTTTAATATTTGATTTTATTCAAATAATTTTTTCAATTTGTATGGAAATAGAGACAATTTTCCTCGTGTCCCATAATTAATATTTTTTTTTAAAGAAAAACTAGGCGGAAAGAATTGCAAAGTTAATTATTAGATGGATTTACCAAAGTCACTCATGTATTTATTTATTTTAGGATCCACTGGCGAGTTTAAAAGTAATTAAATTTATATATTTTTACTTTGAAAAAATTTATAACCGAGTGATGTTTTATGCTAACAGATGTATATTTAGAAACCTAATTTGAAGTTAGATTTCATTTGTATTTGCTAATAATATATAACGCTTTTTTGAAATGGCGTCTTCATTTAACAATAACTTTAACACAAAACTTGACAATCGTTTAATGACATTTTAATTCCAAATTTGACTTTTCCTGAATTCGTGTCGTCTACAGGAAGGATATGAGGTTCGTACCGCTCGGCAGTCTTGAAAACATTTCGGAACGTATTTTGTAAACTTCACAGAACACCTCAGTCTTTCTTTACACAGGCACTTTGTACAAATACAGCGCACGTACAACATAATACAAAACATCTCGATATTGTACTGCTGTTTTGTAATTATTGTGATTTCCTGCTACTTAGTAATTTGTATTAATTATATTGCTAGTTTGCTTCACACTTTATGGACAATTCGATTCTTATAGATTTGTACAATTTATATATTAGAAAGTGTGTATGAGACATGGATGACTAAAAGTGATTATTATTTTTTTACAGAATCTGGAATTTGCATAATTTTTATTACAAATAGATCTTAACTGATATTTATTATTAGATCAAACTCCTTTTGAAATAAATTTATATTTTTATATTCTGTTACAAAAAAACTTTATAATAGTATAAACTCTTATTGTTTATAAAAAAATTTTATTTCAAAGATCATAAAAAATATGCACACTCTTTTTGAAAATATTTTGATATATGAATCAGTGTTGAAAATCAGATAATATAACTTAAATTTTCATTTAACTCAATCCCCAGAATAAAGTAATAAGATGATGAAGATGTAGGCTTTTTTAGAAATTATTTTTAAGATAGTCCTGAATCAAGATTTTCAACATTGAAGTAGATTTCGTAGAGTTCGTTATAGCGTTCAAGTAACTCTGTGATTAGTTACTTATATTTAACATTAACATTAAAAACATTTTAATAACTATATTTTTCAAACCAGGGTGGAAATGAACAACAATCGTCGATGGATCCACAGTTGGAACGACAGGTGGAGACGATCAGAAACTTGGTTGATTCTTACATGAAGATCGTAACGAAGACTACCCGTGATCTTGTCCCAAAAACCATCATGCACTTAATTATCAACAATGCCAAAGATTTCATTAATGGTGAACTCTTGGCCCATCTGTACGCTAGTGGAGACCAGGTAATATCATAAAAAAAAACTAAAAAATATATTTTATTTATGAAAAGCAATCTGATTATTTCCATGTTTCTTTTTGTAGTCATCGATGATGGAAGAATCGCCCGAAGAAGCTCAAAAGCGAGAAGAGATGCTTCGCATGTATCACGCCTGTAAGGAGGCTCTCCGAATCATTGGAGACGTTTCCATGGCTACAGTTACTACACCAGTACCACCTCCAGTAAAGAACGACTGGTTGGCATCGGCTGAGAACCCAAGGTAATCATTTTTTTCACAATTCCTGAATGTATATTTTTTCTTTTTAATAATTAACTATTTGCATATATTCTTAATCTCTGCTTTACTCTGCATCAATGGTACAGTCTTGGGTAAGATTTCTGTTTATTTTTCAACATACACGCCTCATTTTAAACGGATTAGCAATTTATTTAGCGCATGGCAATTGCAAAATAAAATTTATTACAACATTTTATTTTATAAAAGACTTAATTTTTTACATTTTTCGTATTTAAAAAAATTTCTCACTTTAGAGTGAGAAACTGGAAAATTGCACGATATATTTTAATTTAGTGATATTAATAATAATATTTACGTTCAATAAAATGGAAAATACGTCTTGATAACGCAAAATATTTTTTTTCTCTTCGCTTAAGTATCACTAAATTATTTATTAGGTTGCAACATGTTGTTTTGTTCTGGTATATTTGGAGTAAAGATTAATAAAAACTCATTATGACCATTTGAAACACATGTTACAACTTTATTTTATGGTTAACACACTAAAACGTTACACTTTAAATTTTTAATTGTCTTTCATCTTGCACTTATAAAAATTCTAAAATTTCTAACAAATGATTTCATATAAAAATCCTCAAGTAAAGAAATAAATATGAAAAAACTATTTCTGCTATAAAATTTCTTATAAAATTATACACATTTATATTTAAAAAAAAAATATAGATGTGCAAAAGTCTTTTGAAATCAGATAATAAAAATAGCTAACAAAATAAAAAATGTATAATTTATGTGAATTTTTAAAATTAAAATATTTCAGATTTAAATTCACTTTTTTGGCATGAACTTGAGGATTTTAATAATGAAATACAACCTTATTCCTTAATCATTGATGTGTATATTGATTAGGTTATCACCACCTTCACCTGGCGGACCTGGCAGTCGGACTAGATCTAATCCAGTTGCGCAATCCGCGAGCTCGCGAGCTCCACCACCAGTGCCGCAAGGCGGCAGGCCGGCCCCAGCCATTCCCAACAGACCCGGACCGGGAGGTCCCCCACCGGGCCGAGCTAATTCTGGCGGAGGACTTCCTCCTCCACTCATACCCTCGTAAGTGTCGAATTACCATTTATTGTCAGATAACTATTTTTATTTCTCTTTTCCGTCACTTTTCGAGTGAACAAATGCAATAAATTATTTTACTTATTCTCAATATTCACTGAATTCCATTATCTTCTTAAAATTATGTATTGGGACTACGGATTTTCCCCCTCGTTTAGAAAAGTTGAACGAATTTAAGGAGCTCAGAGCATAGAGAATAGGAATAATTCTGAATCTTATTTATTTAATTATTGTCATTTAACTATTGGAAATCTGGCTTGTCTACTCATACTATATTAGAAAGTATGAATAATTCATGAGATTTAAGATGTTTGTTTGTATATTGAACAAGACGTCTTTCTTTTGATTTATTTTTATAACAGTGATATTTTAATTTATAATAAAGAGGTACATCAATCTTTGACAGAAGTTAGAATTTTAATTTTACGTATCAAATAAAACTGAATTTTAATGTTGTGATAATAATTTTAAGAAAATAATGGTAAATGGCCAAATTCTTAGTATTGTGCAATTATTTCTATATTTTTAATAATTAAAGAAAAAATAGCACAAATTACTGAATATTAAATATTCTTGATCACTTTAATGTTTTCAAAGTCTAAGAAACTTTTGTGATTGTAGATGTGTAATTGGTCTTTGAGTTCCTTAAATATCTAAGGCTTTGGTGCTAATTTTACTTTTTATTGCAGGCGCCGACAATAAGTCTACGCACTAACACACCTAATTGCTACTAATCCATATATATCCGTTGCATCTAGCTGATAAAAAACAAACTAACACGTAAAAACGTATCCCCACGTGAAGTGGTGTTCTTTGTCCGCATACAGTATAACACAATATCACGGCGTCATTGTTAAATCGGGGTGTGCAACTCTGTAACGATTGACACATATCGAAATAACCTGCAAGTGCATTCAAACAAAATTAACATTATTTTAGACTTTCTCTTCATAGCTCTGTATGCTACTTATTAATATTACATAGAAAATATATCAATTAAGCATTTACTCATTCAAGAGGTCCAAATATTGTATTTTTTAAGAATGACCAAAAAAAAAATATTGTTTACAAATATCAGATTAAAATTTGTCAGTTACAATGTTGACTTAAAATTTTGTCGGGTACAAATTTCTAAGGAAACAAAAGTATTTATATAAATTTGTTTTGGCAAAAGTTACTTAGTATTGTTTTCTGTGCATATTTGGTAGTCTAATAAATTTTATATTTTTATTGTCTGTATCATTCAGAGAATCGCACACCCCTCTCCACATAATTCCGGTGGTATCGTTCTCTACTAGGAATAGGGATAACAGATATTATTACATAAAAAAATTCATGATTTTCGGAGTCCAATGGACTGGTGCAATATATTTATCTGTTAAAAAGAATGAAAAAATTGTTTTCTCAAACTGTACATTAAGGGAGATATTGTCATTAATACGATCATAAATATGTACTTCGAATTGTATATGACACCATGTACATAAATGAAAATAAGAAATAGTAGATTGTTTTGAGCTTGTATCACAATACAGATTTTACGCTTTCTAACAGCATGACATTTTATTGAGATTAGTATGGAATATTTTTTAATTTTTCTCGATTTTAATACAAAAGTCCGGGATTTTAAAAATGGTTGTGGTATTGATGAGCGAATATTTTCTTATTCTCGGTTAAGGCGAACTCGTGTAAATTGTGCATCCTATAGCATTTTGAATAGTACAAGTCAACATCGAAAACTTTGTTTAATTCAAAGCAATTGTAGGTCATTTTAATGTTAAAGCACCTTTCCTTTCCTTTTGTGCGTCCTTGTTTTTCACTTGCAATCATATTAATTCATGACATCCGAATTAAATGATCGATCGGTCGATTTAATAATACATAAAGGAAAGACGTGTCGGTGCCTGCATATTTTTATTCGAGAACGCATATGGACGTAATCCGGTGGAGTTACGAAAATACAAATTTCTAACTATATTTATAACTTGCAAGCTGCCATCAGATTGGTTTATGCTTATTTATAATCAAGTTAAACCCTATATATTGCGTGAATACAAAGTATTTATTTTTGACAATGATGAATATAGTCAAGAGCTATAATCTTTATTTTAAGATAACGAAAAATATCTATCAAGCATTTATAAATTACAGGGGTAGACAGATGAAAAATATATTTATTGCTATTTCTACAGTATTGTGCAATTATAAAAAAAAGATGTCCAACATTGGCAGATATTTGAATAATTTGTACATTATTTTTCATTTTGTCTACCCTTATTTGTACAATAATCTTATAAGAGAACACAGGACTGAAATCTTGAAGAAATGAAATATTTTATTTAACATTAATTAAATTATTTCATTTAAGTTAAAAACATGTGTTACTATTTTTTTTTATTCACTGTTTTAAAATCTTTTAAGCTTGAATTATTTTTAGTACATCTCTGTCATTTTTATTAACTAAAAATATTTTTCATTATCTCTTATGGAAAACTACATCATTTTCATAATGTTTAAATTACTAAAATATTTGAAGTACCTTTCATGAATTACTGTATTGAATAATCCTTTTAATTGACAAATTTAACCTTGTTCATTGCCATTCAAGAAATCAATACTGTGCTTTCCCTCGACAAATATATACAGCCAAGAGTTTCTTAACTAAAAAAAACGTGTAATTACGAAAACCATTACATTTTAACAATATACAACAAAACGACGAAACAATATCAGAATATGACATCTGAGTTAATAGTCACAAAATACGTGTACGTGTGTTTAGTCGCGGGGGCGGTGGTCTTCAGGGGGTTCAGCAAAGAATGACACAGGCAGCAACACAGGCCGCTGCTAATGTCGCCGTCAACGAGCTAATGGACGCTTTCAAGATGAAGTTGTAAAGCTCTTAATTCTTTACTAATTTACTTGTTTTTCTCTATCCTTCTACTTTTCCTCACATATTATAAACATACAGTATGCCGTCTTTGGTGTAGAACTAAAGAACGTCAGAGACAGAATATCTTTCGACAAAGTTCATCCAATCACTGGATGAAAATTGAAAAAAATAATTGTTATTATTGAATGGAAGATACAAATGCTTGTAACCTTGTTGAAGAAATGTAAGGAAGTCATTGATTACCGATGTAGTAAAGTGTCACCATAAAAGCTTATTATATATTAGATTGATTTTATTAAAACCTTGTAGTTTTTTTAAACGTGAAAGAAAGGGTACGGGAAGACGTTCGTAGAATTATTTATTTACATCGCAAAGAAATATTTTTTACAACAATGCTTAGAATTCATTATATGTGGTCGGTAGTTAATTGGCTTCTTTATTATTTACTAAGGGCCAAATCTTCTTTTCCTTATCATTTGTGTGTGGTAACCAAAAGTAGTTCAGATTTTGCAAATGACGTACTAATTTGACCTCTGCGTAAAATTGAAAAACATGCAAGTATTGTAAGAGTGCTAAACCTACAATTTCTGCACGGGCTGATTTCGTTCTGGAAAAGTTGCGATGTCGGATAACGATAAAAGTCGCCTAAAAATCTTTTTCCGTTGCTTTGCAAAATCGCTTTTTTCTCGTTCGACTATCATCCATTCTAAAGTAATTTTTTTATTTATGGATTCTGCCTCTTTTCTTCTGCATGATGTTCGCCGTTGCATAGGTAGAACCAAGTCACGAAATTTTTGAAATTTCGTTTTTCAAGTTTTGTCATTTTTATTCATCTCTTTTAAATTCTTTGTGCATTTTTGGTGTATAAATATATTGCGTTTAACTAATTACTTCTTCAACTAACAAAGTAATTTTATTTTCATGCCCGATTTTTATTTTTCGTTCATGAAAAAGAAACATAGTATTACTGTTATCAATGCTTTAACAAAAGTCAATTATCAGGTTATTAAAAAAACGAACATTTATACATTTTGTGACTCATAACGGTAATTGTTGTAGTTTTTGAAAATAATCCATAGCTGAAGTTAAGTACAGAGTAACAACCTCATTATGAGATTTAAATTAATTTATTACTTAAAAGTATTATTTTTAATGAAGATATTTAAATATATTTGTTGTTTTGATGTAAATCTTATTTTATATTTATTTCTAAGTGTAAAATTTATATATTAAATTGTTTTAATATCTTTATTATCTTTATTCTTATCAGTTTTATAAAAAGATTAAATCTCAAAATGAAGTAGTTATTTTATAATACGTATTTACAAGCGGATTTAGAAGAGAAAAATAAAACGAAACGAAACGAACATTAGTTTCTTTTCCAAGGGCCTAAATACTCAAGCAGCCCCGCGAAAAACAAATTTCTGTGACCGTTTCGCTCGTCAAAATGACAAAAAAAAACGATTTTAAAAAAGTCATCGCGTTTTTGCGATGAATGAACATACATCTCAGTCGACGAAAGGAGGCCAAAGCCATTATTATTACATGGCGCTTAGGTGGCGGGTTCTTAAATTTAACTGTATATCACATTGCCTGTATCCTGACCTACTTACATATAACTGTATAAAGAAAACTGAAAACATAAATGAAAAGCAGAAATTTGAAAAATTTAATGAAGGTATGATGGTTTTGTCGCTTAATTCTATAAGTCGTGTGCGCGCGCTTGATATCACAGGTTTATTATAATATTAATAAAATGATAAAGAGAGATAATTAGTAAACAATGTCGCGGGCCGATTCCTGCGCAGGTTAGCAGAGAAAAGAAATGGGTAAACACTATGCCGAAGATGCTTGCCTTGTCAAATTAATGTAATGACACTTTTTCCTCTTCATGCATATATATACATATACATAGATGTGTCGTATATGTGCAATATCAAAATGATGAACGAATTATAAATATATACATATTACGTATAAATATATACGTCCCTGCTATCTCTCTGTTGTAGTCTATGTGCGTAAAATAAAACATTCCATATGTTATTCACAGCTACTTTTGGCCCATCTTTAGCGAGTAGATGTTGCAGAGAAAAATATTCTAGTAAGATTTGCCAGTAAAAATTATGCTAAAACGCATCAATAAATTGTATACTGATTTTATTTTATTTTTTTCTTTTAATTTCAAATACGAATTAATAAAGAAAAATTACTATATATACAAGAAAAATTAAATTTTAATACTGACAAAAGATTTGCATGGTAATGTCTCATATATTTTCTTTGCATATCAATCATAACATATATAGAAAAGTCTTTCTCATCGTTGCAATTTAACAAAATTTATGCTCAGCGTTAGTTATTTAATAACTAAAATCAGCATGTTACTTTGATCAAATCTACGAATGTCTATCTATTTTTTTACACTGCCAAAATAATTTTCTAAATTGATTAGTCTATCAGTACCTGTATATTGAAGTTCCTATTTTTCAAATTAACAATATTAGAAACACTTTTAATAAAAGCAGTATGATTACTTGTAGAGCAATTTAGATATATCAATTACTCTACCTATACTGGAATCTTATAACACTTTATGAAAACTTTATTTTATTTTTTTTTAATTTTTAATTTTTCAGAAAACAAGCAGAATGTTTAAACAGCATCTTTTTCTTTTACAGAAATACACTAGATAAAGCGGCAAATTTTGTTAGAAAATTTTTCTCTGTGCGAAATTAGGGCTGCATCGAGTATTAGTATTTACGTATTTCATCTTTTTTATTATTTTCGCCATAAACATTCCAAAGAAAACTCGCTGCAGTCCGCGCATCAAAAGTGCATTTACGAATGGATATCCAGGATATAAAGAGAATGAGAGAGAACGAAAGAGAGAGAAAGCCGGAAATTCAAAGAAATGTCATGCTGTTTGGAAAGTCATACATATACTCTATATGACGTCTCGTGCTCTGTAAATGTTTTTGTCCGCTACGAGGCAAGAAATAATACAATAGGAAAGAAAAAATAAGCGAGAGTGTTAAAAAAAAAAAAAAAAAGAAAGGACAATGTATTACAATGATATGTATGTACGAACTAACAAGCTTTTATGCATGCAAAAAAAGGACGAAGAATTTCATCTTTGATATACATTATACCATACGAACATATATATCTTGTGAAGTTGTAAAGAGAGATTCAGACGTGTAAAGCTGTAAAGTGTCGCATATATTACAATTATTGCCATTTCTCCCGCCCCTTAACAAGTCCCATACAAAGATTATATTAAAAGAAAAAGAGAGGAAAGCGAATAAACCCCATTTCGATGCTATACATATTATATATACAAATAATAATGATAACGATTAATTATTGTTACATCGTTATTTTTTCCGTTTTTAAACTACCCTATATTTAAAGAAAATTGTAGCTATATGCAAAAAATGAGGATTAATGAAAAAAAAAATTAACAAAAAATAAAAAAACGTGCTCAGATAGGATGTGATATAGCGTAGATAGGGTTAAATTGTGTCGGTGATGACATGCCAGAGTTAATTAAACGAGTAGTCGTTATGTCAAATTTAGACTGTAGTCCATTATTGCCGCAAAAAAATAATGCAAACAAATATGGTCTCGCGTAGTAGTGGATTTTTAATGCGGATCAGTGAAATGAAATTCACAATTAATGTTTATCGACTCCATTATATTACCATTCCAATTTGACTTTTTTATGATTTTTTATAATCATTTACTTCATTGAAGAGTACTTTCTATTTGTTTTTGTAGTGCGCTAAACAATTTTACTATGTCGTTTAGTTAATGTAGGTTTTTCGTTGTCCTATGTATTCGTTGACGATAACATTTTTGTATTCGCATATCATATATAAATTTAAAGATAAATGGTGTGTGAAAAGGTATAAACTTATGAAAAACTGCACCATGTTATAGTCTGTCAAAGCACTTATCACGAAACAAATTTAAAACGGTAACAAAATAAATAGATCGAATGAAAATTATTGAGAGAGGATATATAAAAAAATAAGCGATTTGAGATTATTAAATGACTAAAAGAAAAAAAATGAAAAGGCTGCAAACGGGCGTTAATGAGATAGAAGCGATATTCTATTTAAACAGACGAAAATTGACATTTTGGAAATAAATATGTAAAAGGAATATTAAAAAAAATGTCACGTATATCTAAAAACAACGCTCGGAAAAGTTAATATTATATGCTTCCATCTAAAAAGCCTTATTGTAAGAGAATCCTAGTTATGATGCTTACATTTATTGTATAACACACGTTGACTAAGTGTAATCGATCGTACCAAGTTGAATGTTTGCGATAATTCTAAGCTCGACATGAATAATTATTAAAAAATCTTAAGAATTACATTAAAAAATATGATAAAACGACATAGGAGAAGAATTTTGATGCGATTACCAATATTTTAGTTTTGCTAATGTAAAACGAACGCCTGTTCTCTTACCAGCAAATTTTAATGAACTCAACGCCGTCGAAGTAACTCTGTCATTCGCTATTAAACTTAATTCGTGCCAGTTAACCTGTTACACGTTGGGCTATTTGTTTTATACATCGTAGACTGAGATCCAGCTGCTTCTATAGATTCAAGTCACGTTCATATTTATTGCGTGTACTAAATTTTCGTTAAGTGTTCCTTTCATAGCAATAATTGTTAATTTCAAGGAAATCAAATTCAACTAGTTGTCCGTACGTCAAGTGACGTGACTGTTGCAATAATTTTTATGATTACGATGTTAATTAAATTATAAAATGATACTCGTATTTTTAGTCTTTTTTTTTCTTTTTTTTTTTATAAATAATTTTAACATGTACATATAAGAGAGTTGCCAATGAACTAATACTCTTTTTCAATCTTGTACAGATATTTATTTATGTATTAATTTTACTGTATCAATTGTTTAAAAACTAGCATTTATTACTCCTAAAGACTTCTCAGGGTTACTTCGACATGAGTTGAAAATATTTAAAAGGAATTAATTCATGAACGAGACAACAACTTTCACGTTGTAAGCATATAATGACAATGTGCATGCGAGAGAGGTACATGACACACCTACACATGCAAACACTGTTTATTGCAATATAAATGTGTATATAGGAAGTAACATGTTATCATAGAATATATGAATGAATAAGATTAACGACAAAATTAATGTAAGACAGACCGAACCAGCGGGTACGCATTTCCGCACTTAATTTTTCTCAGTTTCTATACCATTTTATTTTTAAAAGCACATTTTAGATGCGATTTAACTGTTTTAGCAAACCATTAAGAAAATAGAAGTTGCGGAATGTATGCCGGCGTTCACCAATTCTTATTCGCACCTGAAACGTTAATTTCCTGACCACTTCCTTCAAAAGATTATTTCTGCGACATTAAAATTTTAATTCGTTATCAAGATCAATTTATATGTTTACATTACTATAAATTATGTTAACTATTATGATTTCGATCTGCGCTTCATTTATTTAATTTATATATATTTTTTCAATATTTCTGCGTTCCAACTGCTTTTCAACTGGAAACTTCAATTCCAACGACAATTTTCTATTTAACAAAATGTTATTCGTTTCGAATTGCATTTTAAATACTTATTTGCTGTTAATCTACCATCGGAATTTGTGATTTGTTTTGTTTTCTTTATGTCTAACATGCATGTTTCTGTTTCTCCACTTCTATTTTATTTAATCTTTTCACTGTAAGTTAATTTTTATACTTCTAATAATTTTGCATTGAATTACTCTTCTGCAGAGTTGGAAAGTGAGTAATATGTATATATATAACATATCGATGTTTTTCTTTTTTAGACGTTTTTAAATAATTTTTTATTAAAAAGTACAAATTATTTTGCATTTAATTTATTATGTTCTTGCTGCTTTCATTCTTATGTTTGCAGATGTCTGACGGAATTAGAATTTTACGTTTATTTTATATAGATTCAAATCTTTATTTACCTACATTTTTAATTATTTATAAAATGATATTTTAACCTTTAGTACTGAGACAGTGAAAAATATCTTAGAATTTAAAGCTATGATATATTTCATAAACACTTTTTGAAATGATTCATTTTGAAATAATAACATTGTTTATGTAGTTTGAAAAGTGTATCCAACCCTGCAATGTGTGAAATCTTTGCAATGCTTGCTTAATTAAGAAACACTGATATTTGTAGAATAAAGTTGTGCTTTTGTATTGCCCTGTGGTACTCATGGTGCATTGGCTGTTTTTAAATTTGAAAAATTATGTTTATTGTAAAACACTTGTTTGATAACTCCTAATAGTTAATCGGTACTAGTTTCTCTTATTACTGATTACAATAAATTAATATTACCTCTTTTGACAAAACAGCAAATTAGTTATCTATGTTCATGGATTCAAACATATTTAAAAAAAAACAGCCAAACATGTAAACAAAAACTATGTACAAATCAATTAGATGAATAAGTTGGTTTTTACATATTTTACACAGCTATAATAACTAAGAACCACTGAACGACAAAACACTCATTGTGCTTTATGATCGTTACAGGCGCGTCGTACCGAACGTCCCTCCACGAATTCCCGATAGGCCAGCACCAGGACGACTAAACTGAATACCCATCAGAACTAAACAGAGTCTTTTTTTCCAAAATAAGACGAAATGAAGAGTACCTGCCGCGTGAAGGAGACGACGACGGTACGACGACTCAGATAAGGCTGTGTCCGCGGGAAAGCATAAAGAACGACGACGACAAGTACAGTGTTAATGAACCGGCAAGATAGATGCCTTGTTGATGAGTGCATATAAACGCGCGCGCTTTATCACACGTGTTGGTCGCTTGTTTTTCTATTAAATAACTTTCTGTTGCACTTACCACTTGTCACCGGGATGGCCGACGCTTTTTTTTACTAGAACGGGATGACGAAAGCGCGTACTCGTCAAACGAAAATTCCGTTTACAGTGTGTCTGCCATTGTCGAAGTATAGCTAGATAAAGCGACGCTGAAGGAACGGTGAAGTTGAATTTAGCGAATCGCTGGAGTTCAAGCTGCACGCGCATTGAGATGTAAATTTAATGTAATGTGGTTCCATGATTCACGATGCATGATCAGCTATTTTGGCTTCGTAACGACTTTCATATTCTTTCTGTGCTACAATCTGTGCATTAGTTATGAATAACATGTGATGATTTTTACATATGAGTTATTGCATAAAAAATAATTATAAATACTACATACTTTTGTCTATTGACACGTGAAAAAATTTTGTCCATAAATTAAAACTTTTATTTCGATAATAATTAAAAAGAATTAAATAAGCTCAATTAAATAATTGTCACTGAAGTAATTTTGTAATATTTTCTTTTTCTGTTTGTTATGTCTTGCTATTTATATAGTGCTAGATTGAAGAATCGGTATGTAAGTATTAGGTAATTACAAAAATCAACAATTGATAAGAATGGGAAAATAGTCAATGTGGCGAGCAGTGTGGCTATTGAAAATCATAACTTATTTACGTTACCTACACTTACTTTTGTTAATATTTTTCGCTAATTTTGATTTATTTCACGGCGATTTCACCAATCCAGCGTCACATTCCTTATGTGCATGAATGCTGCATGAAATTATCAAAAATAATAGAAGGGAGAAAATACTCAAAATTTGTATGTTGTATTTTTAAGATATTAAAAACTTTGTGTGATGTTAATATTTTTACTAAGATTGAAGCCTCGTTATCATTTTCACAATATTAAATGCAATACTGTCAGTATTATAGATAAGACATTTGTGACAGGACCAAGTTGATGAGGTGTTGGTGAAAAAAAACGAAAAGTTCGAAATAAAGATTCTTTTATTGCTACATCTGTTCGTCGCGATCTGCAAATATTGTATTTGTCAAAATTCTAAAAAATTGTTTACATGGCTACCTCTTGATGTAAATAATTTGTCAAAAACATTTTCTACTTCTATTGTCATTTTTGTACGCAATTTATATAGTCCATTTTACATAATATAATTATATCGTACCATAAATGTTTAAAAACATCTTGTGCTACACAGACAGTAAATTCTAAAAATGAAAAAATTCTTTTGTTATAAATTAATTTTTAATTGTCACTTTACAAGAAATTTGCAAGAAAATAAAAAGTGCTGTGTATTGTGTTTATGTAAAGTTGTTTTCTTTTATTGTATTTGGCCAAAGAGTGTTTGTTACGCATACAAATTCATTTTGTATATAAGTAAACACCGTAATATGTAAGAAACAGAAACTGTTTGGCCATTATTAAACAATTTTTTGTCAACCAGGCACGTAAAAGTAATGTGGTTCACTGATTTCGTTTAACACCATGAAAGAATAATATATCATTATATACAGAGGCAACTTTGCAGTTGTATCAATATGCTGTTAAAAATACATTTTTGCATTCTTGATTATGAGCAAAACTACTACAAAAAATTACTTTCTCTTTTATTTAGACAAGATAATGAATATTTTAAAATTATACAAAAAGCATATCAATAATGATAGTTTAGCTCACAGTCTACGTCATATATGACTTGATTAAATCTTGATTCAATCAATACACGGTAATAAATAATCATAGATAATTTATTTTTCCTGAGAATCGTCCTCATTGCATGTGCGATCGTTTTCTCTATGTGTATATATACAAAAGGATGCTTTTTGTCACAAATTTTGTATTTGCGAGAAAGAAGAAAAAAGAAGAGAGTTAAAACACATAAGTCCTTTGTAAAAATGACAACGTCAATAGGAATATGCTATTTTCTTGTGCCAAAAGGAAAAAATACGCATGCCTCTCATCAACTACGTAGAAGCAATTTAAAGAGAAAAGCGCGACGTAAAGGACCAAGAAGACTCGATATATAAAAATTGTACATAAATAAATATAGTATTATGAGTTTGGTAAGCGTGCTAGAGCAAATGGTTACTTCTTTTTTGTACGAGTTCATTTGCCAGTCTTTATGTTTATTAGGCAACTCCGACTGACGAGTAATGTACCTAGACTTGCGATGAACAAAATAAAACGTTATTTAATATAAAATTGATACTATCTTATTTCCCATATCATTTGAATGCATTTCTCCAGCAATATCCAAATATATTTAACATAGTTATAAAAACTTTTTATTTTTTATTTTATTTTTGTCTTTTAATAACAATTGTGACACATTTATAAAAGAACACATGCTAGAACTTAGCATATAAAGATTATATATTCAAGTATTATAAGAAGCACTTTTATAGTTTGGCATTTCCCTACAAAATTTTACAGTGATAATTATAAATTGAATATATAAAGTAATTAAATTTTTTAAATATGCCAGTTTTTCAAAATTCTCAAGAAAATCAAAACCTTAATGAACTTGTTAAACAAGTAAATACGATTACAAAAATTGTTGATGAATTACAAGAAGAAGTCGATACTCTAAAGCTAAATAAATGTAGAAATAATAAGGATTCACATTCTACTTCTACGCGATTTAAAATTGATGATAATAAATTGAATTCAAGTCCATTTCAAAGGTTAAGATTTTTTCGTAGAAATGATAATAAAACAAATGAAAACATTGATTCGAATATTAAGTTGAGTGAAAATATCAATGATAAAACAATGAAAGATGATGAAAATCCTAATCTTTCCCAAAATGATAAGGTAATGTAATGAAAATAATATAATTTGATTTCTTCATTTATTAAGCATTTTCGTATAACCATCGTTTTAGCGGAAAAGAAAAAGTCGTTCAGTACAGACTAAGATATACACAGATGAAATAATAGAAATACCTGAACTTGTATGTACTGTTAAAACATGTTCAGTACAAACTGAAAGAGATAATACAAAAATCGAAAAAAAAATAACACTAAATAAAATTACAGAAAATAAAAATGCACCACCATGCAATGATTGCGCTTATAAAAAAAAGATAAGGTCAAGTGAAGATAAAAATACAAAATCTTTCAAATTAAAAAAAGGAAGGTGTGCTAAAGACTGTCCTTATTTGCCAGAAAATCAGAGTATTCAATGTAAATTATTTAAGATAAACGATAAAAGCAATACCGCGAAAAAGAGAAATAACAAAAAATATTTTAAGAACAAAAAGATAATGGTTGATTTAACACAACATTCCAAATATGAGTCGTCAAAAAAATTTACACAGAATTGTCAATTTTTGGAAAACGCTGATTTTCATAATTTAATTGATAAACCAAGGGATAAAAAATGCAAACATTGTCATAAAAAATGCAAATCGAAAAATGTTGTCAAGATAAAAAAAGCTATTTTGACGCAAGAACCTCCAATGATAATTGTGTCACCTCACGAATGTAAAACTCATCAAGGCGATTGCTGCAAAAAGAAAAGTTTTAGTACGAACTGCAAGAAGATCTTGAGGAGTCTTAAAAATGAGGCTCGTGATTATGTACAAAAAGATGAACTTCCGGAAAGTTTTAATTTGGTTTCGTGCTCTTGCTCGAGTTTCGTAGATCCGACAAAAAACCCCGTGTCAAACGGCTATTCTGAGGAAATTGAGGAGTACGACAACGACGCTTTCAATTATCGAGATGACAAGGCGGATGTATGTAACGACTACTATAGAAAGACAGAAACTTAAAAGTTTTAGATCCATATTGAAATTAAAGTGAGAATCAAATAATCTACAGTTTATATATTTGGCCGAAAACTAAAAGATGTATTCTTATGAGACATAATAAATGATCACTAACTATTTCTTATTTAAAAATTATTTTATTTTATTGAATATTCGTATATTAACTTTTTAATAGTCATTGTCATTTATAAACATAAAAAACGATAAACGAATTGAATATTATTATTTTGCGTCTTATATTAAAACAGTTTGTCGGTATATCTAAAACATATATTATACGCCTATTTACATTACGACGATGCAATGATTGCTATATAACGGCCAAATATTCATATTCAATATATTTTAAATTGTAAAAAAAAACGTGAAAGCATGTGGAGACACTGGGTATACCTATTTTTTATTTTTCCTTATAAACACGTCCTATCATAAATCAAGTCTAATAGTTTTGAACTTAATTTCGATTATAAACTATGAACAAGTGAAAAAGGACACTTGGAAGATTATCGTACGTTTATGAAAAAATATATATTTTATATTATAATTTTTCACAAAATTAGGTTTTATTAATGTTATCATTGTAAGCCTATGTAGGTTTACTTAATAAATAGAAGTACAATTGTTTAAATTTTTCATTAAATTTTGATCGTTCGAGTTCTGAAAACTGTCTTATAAATACTTGTAAATCTTCAAAATCTTAGCTTTTAGTGCAAAATTACTCTTTTAATAATCTTAACACCAATATCTTGATTTTTAATTAATTATATGTTATGAATTTTAATTGGTTTTACTATGGGCATGGCACTTGGTTCATGTATTACCAAATCCATTTTTTCGTGAAAATTTACAAAGAATAAATTTCATGACACATATCACATGAGTACATGCAACAAATAACATTTTAAACGTATTCAACATGATATTTCTGTAGATAGTTTAACATTGAATATTGATTCTTTACAAAAATTAGAAACAGTCTCATATTTTATCTCTATATTCTAAGTTTAATATTAGAGGATTTGAAAAAGTTATACGCGACCTCCAGTGCCGAGAATAACTTTATTTACTTTAATAAAGAATGAATATGTACGAAATGTCAGTACCTGTCCCTATAATATCACATTTAAGAAGAGATAATCTAGTCTAGTGCGCGTATCTTTTTTAACACTGTATGCTTAAAGCAATAGAATAAATTATGTCATTACTGTCAAAGACAATATTATGAAATTTAAAAATACTCGTATACATTTCAGCAAATTTACTTGAATTTGGAAATCGTGTATTTAAGTGTTTTATATTTAACATTTAACAGATTTAGCAAGTTCAAGTTATTGATTTTAAAATTAAAATTTTCATTCATAATATTTCATAAAAGTCTTGAAATCGCATGTCTTCGTTTATACTGTACTGATAATATAATCATAAACTATATACATACCAAAAAAAGATAAAATGTTATTATTTACACATTTGGAATGTTCTTACAAATATATACCGATCTAATTAGCCAAACAACACTTTTCGTGTTTTATGTGACAACAGCTACACAGTAACATTTTACTGCACCGAAAACGATAACTTTCCAAATTCGAGAAATCCTACCAAAACGCTCATGACAAGTAAAAAAAAGTATACAAGATTTCAAACAAATAAATAAACGACGCAACACTTTAAATTCTCATCTTAAAAAAGGGGTGGACCGAATTTTCGAGCCCATTCGACTCTACACGAGCGACGAACGCACATCGTCACTTACACATACAATAGTCCCGGAAGCATTTTTGTTTTGACGCCGCATCCGCTCAATTAATCCAGCTTGAGGCTCTCCATGTGATCGGCCAGGGCTTCCTGGGTGGACTCCTGATACATACTGTTCATCGCCTCGTACGCCTGCTCGATGAGCTGCGGCATATCGGCCTTGGTCATGCCTTTCGTTGGGATCGCCGGCAGTATCGTGATGTAACTCTTGCCTGGAAATGCGCGAGTAATCGAATGATTAAAGAGCTTTGTGTAAAGTGTCGCGAGTGCAAGTTTGCGCGCCAGTGGTTTCTTTGTTTGTATTATGCATGCGGAAAGTGCTGCTATTTCGTAAGAGTGCCGAAGCATTTTTAACAAAAATCATTATTAAACAATAACACAATGTACCTAAAAGTATTACTTATACTTAAAATATCAATGTTGTCAAATTTAAGTGTCAAAATTTACTTTAAATTGGTACATAATTATCAAATAAAAACAGAATATTATTTTAGCCATAAAGAACCTGAGGATAGGATAAAGCTATCATTCAAATTTTACTTATGTGCATTAAAAGTAGCAAGTGCACGAAATTTTGAAATACATAATGTACCATGAAGTACGTTAATTATATGTTTAGCGAGGAAGACTTATTAAAAATATGATATGTATTGATGAAGTAAAATCTGTTAAATTCTATGATAGCTACCAATGATTTAAGGTTTAAAATCAATTTAACTTTGATTATTTGTTATCCACAACATTGAATGATTTCATGTGGTAATTTCATGTCCATGATATGCAGAATTATCGCGACATTAAGTGCAAAGTTTGATTCACGGAGTAAGTGAACGTTTCTGATCGGCTAATTGTATCTTGTATGCAATTTTTGTACGTACCCGAATCAAACTTTTTCAATTTGTCGTTTATAAAGTAATATCTCGAGACGACCACCGGTTGAATAGGCATTTGCGAGTCAATTGCCACGTGGAATCCGCCTTTCTTAAATGGCAACAAGCTCGAACCGGTATGCCTCTTTCCTTCTGGATACATGAGAATCTTTGCCTGTTATAAAATAAAATATTAATAAAATTACTTAAAATTAAATAAACATTTGGTCGGATTTCTTATGTTTCTTTGTGATTAAGTAGATAATTGTATAAAGCAGATTCGGTTGAAAAAATAATTTAATTGAAATTGTGCTTTCAAAAAGAATGAAATTAAATTTTTATTTAAATATACGAATTAATATATTTTTTCGAATTTTTTCTATTTAATAATTGTTTTTTAACTATTAAAATGTTTCTATAACGAATTACTCTGAATAATATAAGGTAAAATACTTTGAATATAAAGTAATGTATTTTTTCTATTCTATTTCAATTATAGAAGTATCAATATAAGTTGCAAAATATCTTTTACCCTTCTTCGCTTGATGATTTCCGCCGTAGAGTTAACAGTAGTCTGCGCCTCTTCCTTCTTCACTCGATCGATAAAAATCGTGCCCCAGAGCCAGCTCGCCAGTCCAAATGTACCGAAGTATAGAACCTGCTTCTTCGAGATGACAGTGCACCTTTCAAGTATCGGCCAAAGTTCGGCCAGCACTGTGAAATAAATTAATGAGAGAATTAGTGGCGACGTTTGATATCTTAGAAGTGATATCTTAGAAAACGCGGAATGTCGACTCGTTAAAGAGTCAATGAGTCATTATTTACAAATTTGTATGTTTGAAAAAAGAAAGAACGAAAACATAGTGCGATGTAAATATTTATGCGAATACTTTCTAACTTTGTTGTCTCAAAATGAATAAAAGTTAAATGTATTTTTATTGATAAAAGTAGTTTATCTTTCAGTCATTTTTCGTAACTTCTTTAAATATTGATATGGCAATTATTTTTAAATTTTGAATGATATAATGAAAAAATTTTATCTTCAATTAATGCGTAGAAGTAAATAACATTACAATTTTATACTGTCACGTGAAAATTATGCATAATATAATTCACGAAAGAAAAAATTATTCCTGAACACGCAGCTCAAAACGAATGGATCACTAAATCTCAGTAATTTTAGCACTAAAACAGGTCTGCGGCGTCTTGCTAAGTGACAGTTAAGCTAATAAAGGCAATGTACTCACCACAAAGGTCGAGATTACTTTGATGATTGATCAGTACGACTGCACCGGTGTCTTTCACTATGTTCTCCTTCCCCCGGACAGTGTAGTGAATGCCTATTAATTTTGCCGCCATTCTTGCGCCCCATGCCGGTATCCTAAAAAACATAAGAGTAATTAGCGAATTATTTACTAATCAAAATCATTAATTTGAAAAACATTTTTTAATCGAAATATCATTGTTTTTCTGTCTATATTTTGCCAATAAAAATCACAGAATAAATGGTTGACGTAATGATCCTGTACAATAATGATGTCATAAGGCATTAAAATATATTTACATAAGCGTTATATACTGAGTCTTTAAAATATCGTGAATTTCCTATAAAAAAAGTTTGCATACGAATAAGTTTTTTTATTTCATGCTGGACCATAAATATCCATCAAGCAATAAAATCCAACTATTTCATCTCGATTATAGAATTAACATCTGAAAATTAACTCCACGTCAGCAGACCGTCACATATTATAGACTTACAGTGCGTTTCTCCAGTCTCGCACTCTGGCGAACATGAGCGGTATCGGCCACGTCGCCGATATCGCACTGATGATGACGAAGATGAAGAGTTTCGCATGATACCTGGCTACCTCGCTCACTGCGATGATGAGCATGGAGATGAGGAAGAGAGCGACACCGATACTGCTGCAAGACATCCCGAGCATACTGCCACAGAAGTATAAAAACAAAAATTAGCGGTTATATTTGACGTCATTTATGCGTATATACATAGGTATGACGTGTACAAAGTATCTTCGAGAAGGAAAAAATTTTATTACAGTTCTCAAGGAATTACGTGGTTAAGCCTTTGGGTAGTGACTAATCCTAATATGTAGGTTGTAGCATAACGAGTGATTATTTCTGTTGTTTCATTAAATATCATAGTTTTTCGTAAATTAACCAGAACCGATGACGCTTTTTGTTACAGGAAGATATGTTGTATCATTATTTTTTTTAAACAATGGGCTGGAAATAATGTAGTAATTATAAAAAATCAATATCTCTCAACAGACCGTGATGGTTGAGTTTTTATTTAGAGTGCCTCGTGTCGTCTGAACGTCGTTTGAGCTACAAAGTATGCTTTTTAAATTAAAATTATTTTAATGGTAACCTCAAGTTTTGCATTCAAATATAAAATTAAAGCTGCGGTTGTACACTAGGAAAATAAGATAAATTTTTGTTACTAAGTTGAAATATATCCTTTATTATACGTTCTTCAGAATATTACTTTAAACAACGAATAAAATTGGTAAATATCCTTACTTAAATATTGGTTCTATTTGTGCTGCTTTATTTACTTCTGGAGGAAGTCTTAGATTATTTGGATAAGGCATTCGGAGT
Source organism: Torymus flavipes (assembly GCA_030522905.1). Taxonomy (NCBI): domain Eukaryota; kingdom Metazoa; phylum Arthropoda; class Insecta; order Hymenoptera; family Torymidae; genus Torymus; species Torymus flavipes. The sequence continues at coordinate 11,622 of JAPYZO010000150.1, read as the reverse complement.
GTCGCAAGCGTGAGAAAACTTGTGTACAACAACATTTTGGTAGTTTAATATTTCTTGGTTTCTGTCAATAAATCAGTTAAATTACACGTTTAACCTATCAGTTCTCGATATGATTTGAAATACAAGGATAACTGTATATTTTGATAGTTTATACAACAGGATTACTAATATTTTTGATCAATTTCAGTTTTTATTTGATTTTTAGTATTTTAATATTGATATTTCGATTTTTATATACTAGAAATTTTGAAAATTTATTTTTTGTAAGATTTAGGTAGTTATATTTTTTTATGTTTAATGGTTATTCCATTTAAACATTTTGTAAATACGCTATATTCACACGTATAGATTTTGTTGCTCAGTCAAACTTCTACAATAAGTACTAATTCAAAATTATCCAAATGGTTTATTTTCTCGAATTTACAGGAACAATACAAAACAAATTTAAGTGACATGTTTTTTTTTTTTAATATTTTTTCTAGATGATTTATTTGGCAATCAATTTTAATTATACGACCTACAATATTGTAAATTATGACTGGAGGACACTTTTTATATCGTAACAATGCAGCAAAAATCCTGACCCTAATAAGAATTTAACACAGTAGCTATGATCATCTGTATTATCGTCCGTTACCATTTCCGTCATAATGACGGTTTCGAAGCATAATCATTCTATTTTCTCAACATATGGTAACTTGTTCTTTTATAGCCTCCTTATCTGAACTTTTTGCTTCAAACAAGATACAAAATATGAGTATGTTTATTTTTATGCTTGTTGCGCATCCAGTTAAGCTATTACATCGGTAGAAGAAAAATCGATAATTTATTCTGAACAGGGGTCAGTTAAAAAAATTGTGCTGTACAAGAAATTTCAATTTCTTCATTAAATAAATCACATAATATCTTTATATATTCTATACTAAACTAATAAACGAAATTTTGAATTTTTATAAAAAATTTCTTACAGTTTTTATTCTTTATTTTACTACTTAAAAATAAAACAGGACAAATAAATAATATTTATTATTCACTGTTCTGATAATAAAAGAAAATCAAATATGAATGTGCAATAGGTATACTGAAAAAAAAATGTTGTGTGTTCAAGGAAATCGGACTTTGGTTTAAGTAAATATTACTTGTTTTAACTAAATTTTAGTTGAAACAAGTAAGAAGATTTTCTTGACCATACAACATTTTTTTTCAGTGTAGTACTTAAAGTACGCAAATAAAATAATTGTTTGCACAGTAAAGTAAAAAATCCTTCAAAAATTATCTTTGAGTGTATTTTATTTGTTTAAAGAAGGCCAAACATTTTCTTTCCCGTGCACCGTTGTTTTCTTCTACTCCACCTAATATCATCACGACCTATTCTAGGTCTTATTCCAGTCAACGATAGATAAGCATCCACATAGAAGGCTAAATAGTAGACACGCGCTAGTCGAAAATAGCCGAGAAGAAACAAAGAAAGGGAGCAAAGGCAAAGTTCCCCACACACACATCGCACGTGCAAGGCTTTTAGCAGTTGCGGACGCGAAAAGCGCATCGATGCGCTAATCAAGCATTCATGATCCGCGTGCGTGCTATGCAGCGCGCGTGAGGCGTGGCGTATATACACATACTTAGTCTGGTAAAACGTAAGATATAATGGCACGAACGATCGCGTGACGCGAAGCATATAATCGCGCTGTCGCGAGAAAATCGATATGAATGTAATGAATTGCACACGGCGCGTATAAATATATGGAAACGATGTATTAAGCACGAAATTAAAGATTTATCAGCATTCGCGTGGGGTCGCTGAAAGTGCCGTCTAACGATATTTTTTGCATCTATGTAATATATAACTAATATACGATGTTTGCAATATATTTGCGGGATTTTGGGAGCGGAATTGAAAATTTATCGATTGGGATTTACAACAAGAGTTCTTTAAGACTAAACATGTCATAAAATTAATTTATATAAAATGATATGTGGCATCATTACTGAATAGTTAGAAAACATAATTAATCAGAAATTCGTAATGACCTATTACAATGTCTGCAATAACATGTCATAATATGAAATTGAAGTATGTCAGTGTTCATGAAGATTCGTCAATTTTTCGTACTTTGACATTCATACATTTTGTTAACGATTTCATTTTATCTTTGACTTATGTACATCACTTTTTAGCGACGATTATTGAATGGCGACTTTTAACTGATATAAATATTTAGCAAAAAAAGTAATCCCGATATCTTGACACCTCATGATATACATTACATTTCTTTCGAGAGATACTGATTACAACCGTTATTAGCGAGTCATGAATGAGTGATTGATAACTTGCTCAAGATTGTCCTTAAATTAGTCGACAGGTCACCCGCATGATTCGTGGCCAATTCCGGTTTTCGATTCTACTCAAGTTTTTTTTTTAACAGTCCGTGCGTATACTTACGTTTACATATCACTTTATGCATGGAGTATACAAAAATAATGTTTGATGATCGCGATAAAAAGATTCTCAAACCTGTGTCGAAACCTATTATTGACCTGATGAGTTCGTCGTGATTTCGCACGCGCACGCGTAATCAGTGATCGTAGGAGCATTATAAGCTAAAAGTACACGATTAAACAAACAATTTAAGCAGCTTCAGCTGAGCTGAATAAAACCGTAAAAGTTTTGAAAAATCACGTGTTTTTCAACTTTGAGAATTTTCAGCATCGTTGGAATGCATCATATAATGACATATTTATGATAGGCATTCCTTTCTTTAAAAATCCAAGGAATACGATACTGAAATACGTACGAAAATGTGGATGGCCACATTTGGGGAAAAAAATGATAAAATATGTCTATGTGTAATATAAAGATAATCAACAATTGCCTAGACAAGTCCTGAATGCAAACATTCATTTACAAACATTCATTTAATTTAAGCGTGTACAAATGCTACTCTGTCAATCCCGTTAATGAATGCATCATATTTTTTTCTCGTAGGCGTGTAGTAAAAGTCGCGTAATCACAAGTCCATCAGAGAAAAGTAGGTAAATCATTAACCTTGCCTGCGTTGGCAGAAAATTCAAGTGCACGTCGCTCGTAGGCAGGCATTGTAATCACTAAAGCCAATTCACGTTGGCGTCTTCGTGATTGCGCTTTTGTGATACGCGAATTTTCGTATTTTTCAGTATTCTTGTATTATTAATTCGAATGGCTAATTTGCAAAGTCACACATTTCAAGTACGCACCGAGTATTTTACTGTTCTATTTTTGTGACATTGATTGAAGACAGTTTAAAATACACGAATACGGTTAAACTTTCATTACCTTAAGTACAATTCTAAGATTATCATTGCTCACTGCTAAGTATACATTTAAAATGTTAAATAAACTAATATAAGGTAACTTGGGGTAATTCGGCCACCTTAAGCGGAATATTTTCTTTCTCCTTCTGTAAATGCGTTGGGAGAAAAATTTAAAAAGACTTTAAAGTATACTAAATATACTACCAAGAAAAAATTGGTAACGCTCCAAATGAGATATTGTATTTCTAGGCTGCAAAAGTGTAAAATGTGCGTTTTGGCCAAATTATCTGTGTTACGTGTGTGCATAGTATGCACGTGCATCTGACATGTCATCTAATTCGGCCAATATTGACAAAAATAGAATAAATTAAGTCATAAACTGTAAAAATAATTAAAATTTATGTTTTTAAATATGTAAAAGCTGTATTTAATTATTAACTCCTACGAATAATTCTTAGTATAAAGGAAATGAAGGAATTCATTTGTCATTATATTGTATTCTATAAATGATTTTAGTATTCTATATGGGTCTCTCTGTAAGCTAAACGAAAAATTCATTATGATCAATGAAATTGATTATTGCTAGTCATATTTTTAAAGTTTCTACTCAGAAAAAAGACATATAAATGACTTCGTGAAAGTAATACGAATTTCACACACCTTCTCATATTTATTGGATGACGTCTTCTTTACAGATTGGCCGAATTAGGTGAATTATAGGTGCAAAAGTATTTTGCTTCTACAAAATAGAAAAAAAATTATTTTTAATATTACTTCCATATTAATTTCAAGGAAAAAGCCTCACCTTTTTGCCCGTACCACTATCAATTAGGGTTTTTAGTTTATATTTCGACTATAAATGAAATATTTGCTTTTCTGACTTTATAAGACACCCGACTCGTTGAAATTTGATAATAGAAACTTGCCTAACAATGTAGTGATCATTTTTAAACAATTTAAAACTGTACAAAACGTATATTTTTCATAATTGGAAGCTGGCGACATCGATTAAGCTTTCGGATAAGTGAAGATAGCGAACTAGAAAAATGGCCGAATTAGCGAAGTGGCCGAATTACCCCGACTTACCTTATACTAAGTTATATATTCATGGTCATCACTGATAAAAGACTGCTAGTGCAGATATTATTATCTTTATTAACAACAATTGTTTTTCTGGAATATAAAATTTTAATATTCAAACTAATTTTGTTGAACGTTTTACCACAGTTTCTTATGTGGCCTTGTTCTAATTTGAAATGTTTTTACAAAATAATCGATGAATGAATCTGAGCATCAATTACGTTAAAAAAGTTATAATGCCCATACGAAAATTATAGAGTGTGCGAGGCATATACTTGCACAGTAAATCGTTTATACGAAGGATGACATGTATCTTTATAAAGACGATATCATCTATTTAACTATAAAGTTACAGTTTTAGCACGAAAAATCTACTTGCATTAAATATAAAAATTATTTTTTAAAGCGTTTCAGATTGGCCGTGAATAATGTCGTACCGTTAAGGTACTTCGCTGTAAAACTGTATTCCACTGAACTATATTCCGCGCATAGGCTTTACGATACTGCGCTTTCAAAGTTAGCGGATTACGCAAAATAAAAGTTTCGACCGCTATTTTGCCCATGAATCTTTGAATAATACGTCTGTTGTTTCGTTCCTACACACATCTCCTAAAACTAAACTGCACTTTGTGCATAAAATTTCAAATATTCATTTTCCACCTCCGTTCTCCCACCTAAATGTTCGAAAAGGCGCGTGGGAATCGCGCACACGTTAAGCTATACGTAAAGCTTTCTCTCTCTCTCTCTCTATCTCTCTACTCGCGTGCAATCATCCATGCATCGCTGGATACGCGATGTTTTCCTTATTTTTTTCACGATCACGAGACATCCGCTGGTCACGACATTACCTACATTACAGTCACACAGCCAGTCACTCATATATACACAATCATATATTTATATATGTACGTGTCTCACGCTCCCCGGGTCTACTCTTCTTTTGTACATTGCCGGCGTATCGTTCGTCGGTCATTGCTGCTGCTGCTGCATATGATTTATCGATCCCCCGCCGCAAACTGTCTCTTTTATATACATACACGCACGTGTACGGGAGGAACCGCTTTAAACATCACTGTGCACACGAAGGAGGAAAAAAAAGCAGTGCGGCTGACCGGCGACATATTATTAGCGCGCCGAAGAAGTGGATATCGCGCGTATTACGCGGGGTTCTTGGGGCGAGGGGCATTGATTTTATAAATATTGACGATGAAAGATAGAGAGAGTCCCCCACGTAAACAAGGGAGAGATTTGTATAATGGTTTTGCTGAATTATGCAAATTCAACCTGATTGTGTTTGCACGACGATGGGTTCTGTAACTTTTGTTAAAGCATGCCTATGAATATTGATCACGTGTCATCAGATGTTTTTATGTATTAATATAAATGAAAAATTTGTTCTTTAGTTTTCCATCCGAGGGATAACGTGTGGTTTTTATACTTTTTTATAAAAATTTTCTTTCATTTTACCAAGAATAGCAGCATGATTGATCAACAATTTTTTATATATATATTTTTTTTTAACTTTTACACTGATTACTTTGCCTCGTTACTCGGTATCACCTATACAGTTCGCGGTAAATGCTTTGAATTTTTTATTTTAACGTTATGTTGTTTCGCAGTATTTACACTGCATAAAATCCGCAGACAAGTGTGCATATATTCATACTGTATACAGCCTCTATGCGATTCATACACAGAACGACCTGAATTCGCGTATTACAGCACAGCTGTTAATGAGGAACAAGGTACTCTTATCAGTTTAATAGACGATTCTGAATAGCGAAATGTGCCAATGTAGAGAAAATCGAAAGTACCCGTAAACTTACATCTACGACCCGACACTTTAAAATATTTATGTAAGCGTGAATTATGAATATAAATTCGACCTATATATTTATTATGTATGCACGCTTCCTGGGAAAAATAAATTTTTAACAAAGGTGAAGTGCTATTATATTTCAGCTTTCTTTTCAATTCGTTTGAAAAGGTCTCACTAAAGGAATTCATAAAATTAAAGATTGTGAAGTTCGCATATGACTTTAAGATAGTCACTTTGTTATACAATATTTTTCATTTAAATACATTATAGCAAGTAAATCTTATCTAACTAATAAAAAACATTAGTTGATAACTATTAATTAAATTGTTTGTGCATTTCTGTATATATTATAAATGCTATAATTATTTTAGTTTTTAACTTAACGCATCTGTACGCAAATTTTTTTATAGAAAAAATTTTGTATCCCACATTTATCTGATGAAAAATCATCTGATGTTCCTATCAATTATAGATAAAACGAATTTGCTGCCTAAGATTGAAAGAAACAGTTCACGCAATGAGCTAACCCGCCTACTCAAATGAATCCGACTATTTTTTCGATCAACATGCTTCGATTGCACATTAGGCGACAGCACTGGCAAGCGAGAAACGCACCGACATATAGACGATATAATTACTTGAAAGAAAAAACACCTTGTGGATTAGCCCATATAATTCTACGATACGCACCAATGCAAATCTCGCTTATCACGCTCGCCTTTTGACCGCTATAGGCACTTTACTTTGCACGCGCCCTCGTGAGAGGTGTGATAATCCAATAATGGCCGATAATATAGCTACATGCGCGTCAGCTTCTAATCAGATTACGTGTTTTCTTTCTTGTAACCCATTACGTGTGTGGAGACAACGCGACTGCCCGCAAGGCCGCGGCTTATTTAACGCCGGAATGAATGCAGGTGTTCGTATACACGAAGAGACAAAAAGGCAGACTTGAACAGTAATAGAACAAATTTTGTATTCTATAGCCATTCAATTCACATCAACGCGTGAATTTTTGTGGAATCGAATCATTTTTAATAGCAAAGAATGATATTTTACTTCTCAAATAATGCCAGAAATAAACTTGGATGATTTCATCATTGTATCATGTTTAGTCATAACATAAATACCGCAACGGTGAACCTTGTAGGAGCACTAAAATTTTATGATAACAAAAAATTCGGCAGTAATAACAGCTGGGAAATGTTTTTGTTATTAAATTCAATGTAAAATTATTGTTTTGCATTGGCACCATACATAACAAAAAGTCTTGTTTTTACGATAGTAAGCATTTTCAGCTCATCTCTATCATAAATATTTCATTTGCAAAACATAAACTACCATTTTTTCAATACACCTCTGACATCTAGTACGATAACGTTCTTCGCTAATTATTTTCATGTGCAGCTATACATTTTATAGGTAAATAGATAATCAGTGACCTCGAAAATTCGCACAATAAGCATCCTGAAACCTCAGCGAAAATAAAGCACTCGACGCCGGTGCAATATAATCGATCTCTCAGCCTAAAATCAGTTCCCGCGAAAGAAAAAACACACACAACCGTTGCACAATCGTCATAATCGTTTCGCAACATCTATATATATCGTCCTTTCGGACCGCGCCAGAGATCGCGATTATAAGATGTAGTCGCCGCGCGTCGAGACGCAACAACGTGCACGTGTTTGTGCTACGCGATAACGTCGGAATCACATTTCGCACCCCTCATCGATTTCTGTATCTTTCCTCTCGCGAGGTTACGCAATATAATCTCTAACGAGAGTAATAATTGTCCGGTGGTATAATGCTGCGTATAACCGGGGAACAACGTGGGGTTGTTGGGGGCCACGTGTGTTAATAATTCAGAAGATGCGGCAAGTACGACGAGGTGTGTTGAGTAATTAGGCGAGCAATCCAACTTTCCTTTGCTTATTTATTATATGCGCGTTGCACTTTTACTTTCTGCATTCTAGATTGGGAACGCCAACTCTGCTAAGTAGACTATTGGCGTGTGGTTTATCTTAAATTGCAGAGTATATGTCAACTTCCCTAAACAAGTACTTATCGTTGCTACTTTTATCCCAACGATGTAATTTAAAATATAGCGTTTGTGTACAGCCTTGCTTATAGTCGTTTATCAATAACAAAACACTCGAATTAATTAGCGAGAAGCCATTTGCGGAGCGATTATTGTTATCGATTGAAATTGTATATTTATACACACTTGTAATTAAAATCGAGGCGCGATAAACTTTTATATATACGGTTGCATAAACTACTTGCAATAGAAATAAAATTGCGTTACGATTTGTAGAGAACCCATTAATCGAGATGTATATTAATTTGTCACCAGAAATCTATAAATAAAATCTCTTAGAAATTCAATTAATATATGTGTCTCTTTCAGTTTCGAGAAACATACAAGTTTCATAACGATTTTGCCGCCGTTCCGAGAAAATTATCTCAATTACACTCTATATAGTTTGCCTCTTTAATTGACCAACTCCAAGTACAGCGATGGTGAATAAAAAACTACGCGTAGCGCTCTGAATTTTCACAAAGCCGGCACTCAAGCGCGCTCGAACCTCGATTTTCAATGAAACCGTTTATATATAATTCCAAACAAGTATTCGTTTATTGTAAGAAAAAGAAGATGACAATGATAGATCTCTAATCTTATCTTAATGCGTTCCAAAATACACGTTATTAAAAAGCCATTGACCGTCGGAATCGTGTGCGTTATAGATTACATAGATATACAATACCTTGGCACATGAATCACGGAAATACTTCACTCGGGCTTATCGCGCTACGATTACGCGAACATTTTTCCCTCTCTCTGTGTTATACTTGCTAAGTACATCTTGTCTGATGTAAGTCCACGCAGAAACCGGAAAACTGACTCGCGTATGTTTGCGATTGCACGCGAGTGAAAGTGAATTTCGTGATGGCTTACGCGCGCGATTTCCTTGATCTTGACTTTCGGCGCGATTCGCGCGCTTCTGTAACTTTGAAGGTTTTACTTTTTAAATGGATCGACGGATGTAGACTTGCTGTCTATTTCAGTCCGTAACACACCTACAAACATTGTTTTTTGCAAAAAAGGTCGAGAGTAATACGTAATGTGGTCGCATAATCCTTGCAGATCGATTAATCGATCGATGAGGAAAGAAAACATTACAGCTGGTACTTTGTTTACGTAACAGTGCATGTATGCAGGAGCGCAGACAGAGGTGAAAGCGAATTTCGCGATTAAGGTCTTGTGATTCGCGCGGCAACTGCCTTTCCTGGCATTGGCTCACGGTCAATGGGAGTGACGGTCTCTTTAGTCCACAGGCGTAATCTCGTCAATGGAAAATTGGGAATTAGCCAGAATAAGGATAAGCTAATGACGAGTTTACGGGAGAGATGTTTCGTTTTTTGTTATTTATTTTTTTTAATTTAAGAAGATTGAAGTGTAATGTATTTGAAGTGGTTTGTTTATTTGCCATTCATTAAGTTGAATCAATCAAATATATGAATTAAAATAAAGCAAGCGAGATAGGGGATTTTCTTGACAATACTTTTAATAATATTAATGCACATAATGATGCGAAGATAAACCGCTTTTCTCATTTATCGATTGCTACCATATTGGGCAGTAACTATTAACTGATAAAGTAAAGAAACAAAGCGAATCGTTTCAGCGTAATCTCAATGCCACGGACACGCGGAACAGATGAAAATCATTTCTTTATCGCACTGCGAAGTAGAGCGCGTGTGCGATAGGTATAAGGTCCACCTAAGAAATTCACGCCCACTCGCTATTATTTTTATCGTTGATAATCAGCCGATAAACCAGCGATATTGTTTATTTTCAGGAAAAAAACACACCCACGCACAAATCGCAGGAATCGGCGTCCGCGACTTTAAGAGTATTTTTGTGTCTTTTAGACGTTTTAACTGTAATAACTTTTGAAGGAATGGCTGAGGTTTGAAGGCTGTTTAAAGTTTTCTTCAAAAATTTCAACTTTAAAAAAAATATGTCACACTCCATGATGTAAGAAAGAGGAAAAAACGCGTCCGGAAGGTGTGTCTTCAAAAACAATTTTGACCTGCTTCGAGGCCTCCATAAGTGAAACTTTTTTGTGAATTTACTCATGTGTCAAAAAATAGCAACGCAGAAATTGCATTAAATAAATTCGTGTGTACGCGACGATGCGTCATTGAGCAAATGTAGCCTTTGGATAGTTTCAACTGAACATTGCTTTTGAAACAACTTTGTGCAATCATTCGTGAATATTATTTCTAATAATATTGTTGACAGTCTGTACTTATAGCCTTTAATTTTATGATTACGAATTTAATTTATTATTTAGTGATTTTAGAAGCCGCATAAGAGGGAGAAAGAGAGAGAAAGAGCGGAGAGTGAGAACGCAGAACTATACAAATGCCAGTCAGCTGGAGTGTTAGCTCAGTGACATAAGCGTCGCTGGTTCGCATTTAATGGTTTACTTCCTGAGAAAAGGCGCATTGATAATTTTTATTATTTATTCAATGCTATTCTTCTTTGTAATACGTGGGCTTTAAATCGTAACAATGTGTCATTTTAAAAAAATGAAAAATTGTTGTCGTTATAGAACTGGTAATAAAGTTTATGGGAAGAAAGAAAGCGATTATCTTTTTATTCTAGGACATTTCTTTGCAATTTTTACAAAATCCTTTTCAAAACTTCTCTTCATTTTTCATGCTCTTCAATAGAAATGACTAATGACCGATAACGCATCGGTATTCTTTCTGATTAATTTATTCACTTTCCAACAATGTTTTTCTATTGTTAATCGATTTCTTTATGATTCACGTTTCGGTTAATTTTATTAAAGTAAACTCACCGTTAACAAAATAACAAATAATCTTAAACAAAGTTAATTGACTTCCTTTGTTATCATTAAACAAACCGTATAGACCACCACTTTTTTCAATGACTCACCCGCGTTCAAAGTCCGAATGAAAACATCATTTTCCAATCTACCGCCGCGCAATTGCAATCATTCAAATCGCGCTTTCGTCCCGCGTTGCGCAAACTGCCGTCCCAAACTTTTTCGACTGCCGAAAAGAAAGCGACAGTTGCGCAGCAAAGTGCATGTAAGTTAGTATAGGGCTCCGAAAATTCAACGCGCTCCGTTTATGATTCTCACCCGTTTATACGCAAGATACACGACGTGGTGTACAGAGACACCCGGCGAAAACCTAACCTTCCCTACAAAGCCGCGTCAAAACAAGGATAGACCACGTAATACCTCGCCGCAAGGAACAAACGTGTACACACACAGTGAAGTCACGTATATAGCCTGACTGCGCGGGGATTTTGCATTTCGTCATCGCCTGTCACGCTATTGCCTTCTTACATCTATATAATACCCTCTCTGCCACGAAAAATCCCCCCCCCCCCC
>JAPYZO010000149.1:0-48502 GCA_030522905.1 Torymus flavipes | reverse complement strand
GCGACGACGGCGACGACCCCGCTCTCGCGCTCTGCCGCGTGAACGCGAAAACCTCTCGCACACGCAACGCACGCGCGAAAAGAAAGAAGCGGACAGTCGATCCCCCGAGGAGAGAAAGACAGACGGCACTGGCTCTCTCTCTCTCTCTCTCTCTCTCTCTGTGCGCTATATAGCTCGTACACGCTCCACTGCTCGCTCTATTGTTGTATGTGTGTATATATGTATGTGGGTGCGTGCAAACGAGTCCCGTGGCCCCTGCAGCAGCTCGTCAGACTCTAGCGCGCAAGCTCGCACATTCTCGTTACCGCGAGTCGACGTCGCTAATTAGTGGCGCGAGCGCGTGGCCTCGCTAAATGGCCGGAGGGTGATAGCAGCGAGGTGTTGTGCTGAGGGAGGGTTCGGGTGACGACTCTCGATTCGGCGCGAGTTGTTGGCTTCGCGGAGCTGTCGCCGCCCGCTGCTGCTGCTACTGTTACGCGCGATTTTTTCTGTGATAGGGGAACGTGGGGATCGGCGCTTTTGAGGGGTCGGCTTTTGTCACGATCGTATACAGTTACGAAAAAAAAATGTGGGGTAGTTACTGAGAACGATCTGAATTTATTTAGGGTGGGCTGGTTTTGGGGATAATGAAATGGGAATTCTTGTGAGGATGTGTCAGTTAATTAGTGGGTATGGGATAGGGAAAGATTTTTTATGCTTCGTTTGGAATTTTAAGTTGTGTGCAGAAACTCTTCTTTTTCGGATATTGAGAAATATCAAGGTCTTTGCAATCTTTATAGTGTAGACTGCTACAGATATATTATGTAGTTTTGAAAAGGTTATAATATAATTAAATTAATTCTCTGGAAGTATAATAGTAATTGTCAAAAGTTTAAAATTAGTATAATAATTAAGCTTGGTCGAGTAACAAGTGCCATACAGCTTATAATTTCTCATTTTCTTTTATTTTCATTTTCTGACAATTAGCAACTATACCTATTTACTGCTTTTAATTTGACTTTAATGAACACAATTTTTGAAGAAAGGTCACATTAGAGAGTAAAATAACTTAAAGTAAAGTTGGCAGACTGATTAATTGCGTAGAAAATAGACGTGCAACATGTTGTAAGTTATAGTCAGCGCTGGGAACTGCAGTAGTGTAAGGGCTCGTATAGTCGGACTATATATATATATATATATATATATATAAATTATATAAAATTTACACTGTATTGTGAAAAATGAATAAATAATTATTACGGGAACAATCAATTAATAAAAAAAATAAATAAATAAACCGACTTTACTATAAAATATTTCTATACAAACTTCCCCATAATAGAACTTGATAGAGTCAAATGTAATCATACGTGATGAAAAACCCAAAAGCCATTTTTAACGGTACTTTTGAGAAGTTTCTAAGGAAAAAAAACAAATTATTTAACAGGGACAATAGCCAACCACAACAAAAAGCGCTCGTCTCTTAAGCTCCAGCTCGGACTTCCAGTCTGCAGCAGCCATCCCCCGAAAACGCGCGACTAAAGTCATTAAACAAAGTCCTTCCGCGCCCGCGTTACCTCTTTCGCTCTCTCCCTTGAAAAACGCCGTTGTAATTACCAAAAATACGCGTAGTAAATTGTCAGGCAGTGCGCAGCGAGAATCTCTGCCTAAAGAGATAATTTCCCGGCCGCCTGCGGGGCGAATTAAGTACTTGCGTTAAAAAGGCCTCGGCGATTACGTCTACTCTCTCCTTCCTATGCAAAACCTTAATATATTATCACCAGCCGCCCGGGAAGGGGCTAATCATCCGCGTACCGGTAGGGCTATGAACTATACCCTCTCTCTTAATACGAAAAATATGTGTACATTAGGCAGTTAACAGGCGCTCGGTCTTATTAGCGCACTCGCCGCAGTCCTCACCCCCGCACGGTTATTAGCCATTGAAAGCCCGGCAGCTGCCCCCTCGACAAAGAAGGCAACGCTGCTGCGATACGCGAGAGAGAGAGAGAGAGAGAGAGAGAGAGAGAGAGAGAGAGAGAGAGACAAAGCGAAAATACCACTCTCTTTCTCGCTACCTTACCCACTTGACTCTCGTCTAAAAAAAAAGAAAGAAGAAAAGAGAACTACGAAAGGAGGCGCGAGCGCAGGGGTGTGTAAAAAGTCGCGTGTCGAGCTCTCTTCTCTCTGTCTCTCACGACGACGACGACGACGACGACGACGACGCAGTGCAGCGCGTCGCTTTTGCCCCGTCGCACAATTAGACATTTTCTCTTCCTCCCTCTGCCGGGCGCGCGTGAGGTCACACGGCTAAACGCTCGACGTTTTGCCGGGCTCGCGCGCAGACTCGCTTTTCCCAGGATGCGGCAATTACGCGCTTTGTGTACGAGTGCAGGCGCATTCGGGCGTGTAACTCAAGAGATAAGGGAGAGAGAGAGAGAGAAGCAGCACGGGAGAGAGAGAGAGAGGAGCGGAAATGGATGGAGTCGAAGTGGGATGGAGGATAGCGCGCGCACACGGGGTATTAAGGCTGGATTACGTTGAAATTTTGCGAAATTAGAAGAAAGTAGGGGGAGAGAGGAGAGGGAGAGGAGGGGAGGTAAAAAGGGTTTGCGGCTGCGGTATCTGCGCGAATTTTAGCTTGTCAGAGCGAGTGAATGCGCGCCCCAGCGCTGCGGCGGTTATATATAGCGAGCGAGCGAGCTTTGTGCGCGCGATATTTGTATTCGAAAGGGAGAGAGAGAGAGAGTGAGAGAGAGAGCGAGAGATGACGTTGTTTTATTCTTATCGCTCGGAAAAGAGCGGAGGAAGGTGTATTAGAGCGTAAATATAGCATATTTCTTTTTTTAAATGGGAATAGACGATGTCGTGAAAAAGATGTGATTTTCTTATGTGCAGCGGTACTGGTGTTGATTTATATATTATTTTTGAGAAGATAGGTAAAATTAAAACTTGGTTGAATTTTTTATTCTTGGCGCAGTTGCTGAATAAGTTGGCGAGTACGTCGAATGAAAATAGCTCGAAGGTGCTGGACGTGAAGAAAGATTAAGAACGCGTTCAGTAAGTAATGGAAGCGTCAATTGGAATATATTTGCTGGTGTCTTCTCTTCAGTTTACCCTAGTTTTTGTAACTCTTTACCAACTTAATTTATCGCGATATACGATAGTTAGTAAATTCTATTTCAAGGATTTGTTTTTTCTTTCATTAAAGCTTCTCGTTCGAAGAAATAAAGTGTTTTAATTGTAGCTGTTCTTTTACAGAACTATCAAACGATTTTCTGTTCCAATTATCATGACAACTCGCAATTATACGCAAAAAGGGGGCTTGCCCTCTTAAATTCCAAAACTACCATTTCGACTTTAATTAGATTTTCCCCAACTCGCCTTAAATCCAAAATTCATTTTCGCGCCGCACGCACGGCGCTGCGTTCTGGTGAAATTGTTCAAACAACGAGGGGGCCGCGCAACAGCAACAAAACCAAATAAAACTACTACTACACAGTGCCTCGGTAGCCGAGCAAACAAGCTCGCCGAGTACAGCGGCTACGGCAACCAAAGCAACTGCACAAAGTTAAAACCAGGGGGTCAGCCGAAGGACGCCGAGATAGTCTCTCTCTCCCTTTCTCTTTGCGATGTCGCGGTGGTATGCGAACAATCCCGTGTACAAGGCCTTGCGGTCGAGGCAACACTGCAGTCGGAGCGAGCGCACGCACCCGGAAAGTAAGCGTGGAAATGCAAGTTCGCCGCAGAAGGGAGACTATATATGTATATAGCATCACCGCCACCGCCGTCGTCGTCGAAGATCGAGAGGGAATGCGGCGCAGTTGCGTCTCGGTCATGCATCGGCGAATGATGGGACGCGCGATCGTTGCCGACGCGGTCGTTTTTTCAGATGCGCAGCAGAGAGACAGTTGCGGGATAGGAAGGAAGGAAGGAGTGGCCGTTGCTGTGGGTTTTGTCCCAAGAGTTAAGAGTTTTGCTTTGTCTCGGTGGGTTTTTTCTCTCCTAGGGAGGTTTTGTGGGTGGTTTGCTGCTTGGAATTGACGAATCATTTCGTGGGTGAGTTTTTGTTATTTTAAAACTTGCGAAGGAAATGTCTGTTAATGCAGGAAGACGGTGTCGTAAGAGTAAAGTTTGATTTTCGATTGAAAGTTTTGACTTGGAAACATGTAATTTCTTTTGTTTGGGCTGCACGAGAGCGAGACAATACAATATTTCTATATTTATACGATATTTCTTTATAATATGAAAAGTATTATTGTCTTGTATTGAAATTCTTAATCATATTGGAGTTACACGCAGACATGCGACAAAAAGCGAGTCGATTATTTAAAAAATTAGAGGTCCACGTAGAAGAGCAGCTGTAATATAGCAAGTTTTTGAAAAAATTGACTTGTTCAGTATCGCACGTCTCCATAACTCCCTTTTTTGCAATGACCTCGCACCCCCAGGTACTTGGGTTTCAGATATTTTTTAATAATACAGTGTTAAAAATGTCTTCAAATTTAAGAAACTTTTAAGTTACAAATGTTAGACTGAATTTTAAGAATAATGCAACTGAACGTAATTGAGTATATAAATACACTAAGTTTAATACAAAAATAATAAAATTTTTGCACAAGCATAAATAAATACTAAATTTGAAATTTGATTTTTCCCGCCATATATATAATAGCTTTATATCGTTTTATACGGTTATTATTTTTATATAAAGCGATATGAAGCTCTTTCGAAAAATATACTTTGGCAGTGCTGAAAAGCTCAATCAAAGATTATACGTCTTTTCAACCGGTGAGATGACTCCTTTTCCAACCGGGCATTGAGATGACTCCTTTTTATTTGGAAGCGAGGATACATAGCGCGTCGCCGACTACCTCGCCAACCTTTATCACTCGAAAATCTCGTTAGTATAGATGGTCGTCAGAAATTACCGGAGTTTATTGAATTATGATTATTTCGATAAATTAATTACGATTAGAAAATGTTAAGTTATTTTTAAGACAAAACAAGATTCTTTACATTCTTGACACCACAATCTTGATATTGTATCGAAAACTGTATATAAATATTGTATCTATTATTTTCTTAAATATTGCCCTATCTTTCGTATTTTTATAATAAATATTTTCTTCTGCGTATACTTTACTACTAATTTTAGTATGAATTCCGAGATCGAAATAATATTTAACTATTTACTAATATTTAGAGCATCGAAACATTCACCAACATTATATTATAGATTCTATTTTCAACGAACTTCATTTTCAAGCTACACTGTACAAATTTCCATGAATTTATAACAAAATTATTACTAAAGTTATAACTATATAGTATACTCACGTCAAACCTAGGCAACTTGTTTAGAAACACAGCTTTAAAATCAACACACCACTTCGTAGAATTATAGCCCCGTCCTCTTTATCCGACAGTCATTCACGCGCGCGCACGAGCGGCTCTAAAATAACGGTAAACGAGCGTCACCCAGCTTTCCAAATCGCAGCTCTTCAAACGCGCGCTCTCGGCAAAATCGTCAAATTTTCCCAGAGCGTAAAATAATTTTCCCGGCCCCCCCCCCCCTTTCTCCGCACCAAATTTCGTCGTTCAATCGCCCTGGAATCCCAGCCCAGCTCTCTCTCTCGGACCCTCGGCTCTCTATCATTTTCTTCCCTCACGACTGTGGCTCTCTTTCTCCTCTTTTTCGCGCGCGTCGCACACGACCGCACCGTACCTCCTCTCTCTCTCTCGCTCTCTTCCTTTTGCCGGACTCTCTGCGCTCTGCTGAGACGACGGTTACGTGCGCGAAGGAAAAGAGCGATTTGCCGGCGGGGCTTTTTATTGCGTTCCCCCTTTCTCTCTGCGCTACTGCCGTCGTCGCTTTTCACCGCCGCCGCGTCTTTTTTTAACGATTGATCGAGACGAGCCTTTTCCTTTCCTTCTCCCTCTCTCTCTCTCTCTCTCTCTCTATCCCGGAAAAATTCTCGAGACAGTCGTCCGTCGTCGCTAGTTCCCTCTCTTTCTCTTTCCCTCGCACTCCCTTCCTTTCGTCGCTTCTTTTCCGCTTTCGAGTTTCGCCGAGTCTTTTTGTCGTTGTCTAGCGCGCGCATGAAGGATAGAAATCAAGAAGCGCGGGCAAAACGATTACGATGTTTTCAGGCGGACGTGAGGCAAATTTTTTGCCCCGTATACACGCTGCGCGCGGAGGTTTTCGAGAGCGAACGAGCGCGAGTTTTTGCGCTACTGAGCGCGAACAGCAAGCGCTACCGGGAAAATTGTCTTTCAACGGCGTCGCGCCACACAGAGAGCGAGCGCGTCGGTTTTTCGAGTAATTTCCGGGTTTGCGCGGTTCGGTAAACGTCGAGGCGAAATGACGGCTGGAAGAAATTGAGAGTGACGCAAAAATGTCCTATCCCACACCCCCTGTCAAATATTTGTTGCTGCAGCCGCTCTCGTTGTAGTTTTACTGCGGATATATTTTCCTTGTAAAAAAATTACTGCGAGTTCTGGGTATTGCTTTTGCACTCTATATTTGTGTTTGAAATGAGAAGACAACTAAATGTTTTTGTGAAAATCATTGTATTATAAGTAATATTAATTTAAATGAAATAATAATCAACTTTAATTTATAAACATGTGTTTTTTTTTTAATTCCAAAGGCAGATGTAAAATCGGAAAGTCATGATTTTGAGTCAATCACTTATAATACCTATACAGTTTTAATAAATATTTTCTTAATTTCAGAAATATAAGATTTTTTATAAAAGTTGAAAAATATTTCATGTAAATGATAAAAAAGAATCCCCAATACATTATTCAGATTCAATATCATTTCAGTATAGCGAAATATTTAAATCTGAACCGAAAAAAATCAATTCTCACTGAAATACTATATTTAACACCATTACTTTTTTGATAAAAATTTTAAGAAAAGATTTATCATATCCGAGAAGAAATCCCATTCCTTGCTTTTCAAAAAGGATTTCTCGATATAAAATTTTTGCTCAAAAAGCGTAAGCAACACCTTTGCCGAGGCTCGCGTCAACCTCAATTTCGCAAGCATTTCGCGTGGAAGAGGTCCAGTAATCAAAAAACGTCGAGGGACGTTTACATTACACCGGGGATATTCTTCTGGTCGGTCCTTTGAGCTATTGATCATTGTTTGACGGCTTATTGATTCCTTTGATGTCCAAGGAGAGTAAGGGGAGGTGGATAGGGGGGGGGGGAAGCAGGAACTTACCGACGTTTGTTGGCCAATAAAAACTTCTTGTCCGCCTCCTTTGTAACGGCGAAGGAAACGAGAATGCCGGGTAGCCACGCTCACGCGAGTGCACGGCGCTCACTTCAAAGGGGACGCGCGGCGCTTTCGGGAAATTGCTTACTTTTATTATTGACGTTTTGATTATTATTCACCTCGCGTGATACGCGCATTCCTTGAATATTCAGCTTTTCGAAGCTATTAACACGTTCTGAGTTACTTATAAATAATATGCATCATTTAATGGATGGTTTTTTAAAAGTATTTTATAATCTAGAATTCATTTAGCATACTCTAATGTCTATTTTTCACTATGTGTTATTTTTAATTAATTTAAATTATAAGATCGTTGGACACATGTTTCAAGCAAAAAATCAAATGTTTTTATTCTATTTTAATTATTTAGAAGTTCTATAAATACTTGAATTTCAATATTCGAATCTAGGAAAAAATTCAAATATTCACTACCTAATTCCGGCTATAATTTTTTAAACAGTGGAAATACCATTTCAAATTATTGTGATTACTGGGGTTACAACCATTTCCAACTCGAAAAAGACACATCAATTTTCTACTTTAAAGCAGTCGTTTTCTTTCAAACATTCCTCTAATAAGTTCTGTATTATACAAAATAAATGATCATTCTCAGCTTGTTCCACCCATCATTCTTAGTACGTCTTACCCATCATAATGGACGACACGATTCGGATATTTGCTTTGAATAACGACCCGACAAACTTCGCTGCATCACACAGAGAGAAAAAAAGAGCGCCAAAAGCACCTCCAACAAAATGAAAATGTCACCCCCGCTTGTCTCGTCCTTTGCATAAATAAATAATCCCGTATATATCCGTATAACCCGCGCCGCTTGCTATATACCGGCGAAATCGCAATTTCCCCCCTCAAAACTTTCCTCTCTCTCTCTCTCGAAAAATGAAACTCTTCCACATCATTAATTTCGCGCGTGTCCCGCGAGACAATTTAAGGCGGGTGGCCGCGCGCTCGCGATGTTTTACGCCTTCATCAATCACCCCGAATTGTCTCGGATCGACACTCGAGCGCGCGAGCGTAACACCGCCGCCGCCGTACCGCCTGCGCGTAATTTATTCCCAGGGTGTAGTACGGGGGCCGCGACACGCGTCAAAAGACGCGGACGAGCGAGAGAGCGAGCTCTCCTCTCACTCTTAATCGACGTTGCGGAGGTGGAGGTAGGTAGGTGGGCTGGCTGGTAGCTTTATTCTCTGTTGGCTCGGGGGATTGCTGGTATCGATGAGAGAGACAGAAAGAGAGAGCGAGAGCGCGAGGGGAGAGATGTCTTGAGATTGCGTTTTTGTGGGAGGTTTTGTAATGGAGTCTTTATGGGTATTTTAGAGAAGCATTAGTCTTGAGATTTTGAAGGCACGCGGCTTTGGGTAAAATTGAGAATATCATCAATTCGTGTGTATATTTTTAAGGAAATCAAAAGTAACTTTTGTTATCAAAACTATGTATAAATAATACAGGTGATATTATTAGCATAATGGGATGTTTGATGACAAATTTGTTCAGAGATCTTACGATACACGTTGAAACAATAATATTAAGCATATTGTTAATATTCTATAAAAAGATTATATTGAATCAATAGAAGTAAAAGGCTTGAAAAATAATCTATGAAAATATTTAGTAATACGAAATATTTTAAGAAGAATATTATATAGAAAAACAGTTTTTATACTTTTATTTTTACATTCTCTTCTGCTTGCTTTCGTATTATTGTAAAAGTTACTTTGCTTTAATTTAGTTATAAACTCGTATTTTATTTACATTACATATTTAATTATTTTGAAACCCGTCACTTTAATTAACCAACACACGAATACGGTTTGTTTTACAAATAATTTACTTAATAGTCCTTTTATTAATTAAATATTACATACATTTAAACTAATTAAATGATGCAAAAATATAAACTTTAAGCAGAGAAAACATGTATTTCGTTTGTGACGTAAATCATTTATTCTGTTTACATATGCAAAGTGAATTAAATTCTACCAACAAAAACTTTTAAATGATTTATTCTTAATCTGTGGCATATTTTTAAAATTATTCTTTTGTTATGAAAAACTTGAGTACGACATGGTAATGTGCTATTTCGTTAATGTCAAAGTTAAAAATTGTCCAAAATTCAGAGACATGGAAAAATTAATGAATAATTTTGTTCAAGAATATAATTTAATCTATTTTCATAATGAAAATGTTAACGCATGTTTGTTTATAAAACTTTTCCATATAGTATTTAAACTTTTAGATCAAAATTTATAAACATCTTTTAATCTTTAAAGTAGAAAAATTTAATACAAGTACTTCAAAAAGCCGAGTCATCATATTGTCCTGGGCTACACTCATAATTTATCGTCAAGTTATAATAATATGTAACTTGACAGCTATCCTGTATGCCTCTAATACTTTATGCTTATTATACACGAACAAATACTGAAAGCAGCAACGAGAAATGACATATTGTGCTTTTCCCAGATTTTATAAGGATTTACTCTGGTAACTTTTTTTCAGTATACTTAAAAGTGTATTTTAAATTTTTGTTTAAGGTCTCCTACGACTGCAGCAAATTTATCAAGGATTGAAGCCAGGAAATGACACTTTTCAAGTAGAAACAGTTAAGAGGATACAAAATGTCACTGAAGCTCTCGACTTTTTGCGCAGTATTGAGGAAATTAGCCGGTAAGTTTGAAGTTCAATAATGTCACGTTTCTTTTCAAACTTTTCAAATTGTGTATTATAATTAACTTTTACGTTTACCCACTTTTTAACCATCCTCGATACCCGATCGAAATTAAAATAATAAAAACGTTGCATTTAAACTTATCAAAGAGATATAAATAATAAACGAAGTATTTACACGAAAAAGCGTGTCTCCATCATTCGGAATCAATCTCCATCCCGCAAATATTCTCATAAAAAAATATATATATTTAAAAAATTCACCGTCCACCTTTTATGGACCATAATTTTCCAAACTCAATATTTCAAAAAACATTTTCGTACAACTTTAACGACCTTCATAAATAAATAATGGCAAAAAAAAAGAAATTTCGTACGCCACCGCTTACGCCCATAAATCACCGGGAAAAAAAGAAACTTCAAAAAAATAAATAAAATATATATACGAGCGAGAAATACGCGTTCTCACCGTACTATTGCTCGCGCTCAATTTACCGTATAATCCCGCCCGCCAAAGAACGAACGTCAGATTTTGCGAGCACAATGTAGGAGGGAGGCATTTCATTCACGACTAACCAGGCTCGCGTGCGTATAAGCGCGTTTGCCGTCATAAAGTGGAGATTCATCGGAGGCCAATCGGCAATGAGTTCAAGCATTTCCAGGGGGGCAGGAGGCGGTGCGGCAGCCAGGGGGAGGCGGTCGAATTGCGGTATTACCGGCCTATCGATAATGCCGCTTAGTGATTACCGTCGGCCCGGCTGAGATTACTGTTTACACGCGCCCAAGCGCCGGTGCGTATATCAGTCGATTCCGCGTGCTCGATACACCAATTAAGCGCCACCGCCGCGCTTCCTCAGGGCCGAGGGTTGTGTGTATAGCTACTTATTCATGCATTTTATAATGGTAGCTCGGGTTTTTTTTTCTTTTATACCGGTATATACGAGAGTAAAAGAGTGCGAGCGCTCGTTTAATGTTTATGAATGGCGCGCGCCGTTGGGGCATGCGGGGGATGAGAGTAGGTACTTCGGGTTATTGCGTGCGAAAGGCTAATATTTGATTTTGAATGAATACCGCGGGTATTGAGTGCGGAATATGTATTCGCACGCCGTGTACACAGCACCACGCGGAGATGTGCCGTATGAATAGTTTAAAATTACGGCCGCGCACAATCGACGCTCCACAAACAGGACCCGGCGCGGGCGGCGTGGGAATACGATGATCTGAATTTAGTGCTATGGCCAGAACGTGGCTCTGATTACAAAATTCTGTAAAATATTGGGGGGGAGGGGAGAGTTTTAAGTCCTTGATTCATTCGCGAAAAGTCTGTTCGCGCTGCGGCATTATTTCAGTAATATATTTGAAGGTATAATTAGGCAGGTGTCTAACTTACTAAATGCTAAAATTTTCTTTTGCAGTGGACAAAATAACTTGACCCGATATGTTTTATATTTATTAAAGTGAATTTATTTGTGATGATAAAAATTGTGTTTGTGAATTCTTAAATAAGTTAGGATGTTATCGATTCATGTATCTATCAAAATTAAAACTTCAAAAACGTAAAGTTTAAGCTTGCAAACTTCTTGACGTCTTTTTAAGTTTTGAACTTCGCGCAAGTTATTAGCTTAAAGTAGCTTTAGCAACGTTGCAACGCTAACTGGAATAAATAATTCTCAAAAGGAATAAATGTTTTTCAAACACACTTATTTTATCATCAAGTTATTCAATTTTAACGGCAATTTAAATAAACCTTATCGTCTGCCAATTTCAAGAACTGATAATAATTGGCTTATTTTTACGTTCCAATTTTCATGTTCGATCAAGATGGAGCAACAAATACGTCGTCCTCGACTGTGCGACGAAGATGGCAAAAGACATAGTGGTCAACCACGTCAGGGACGTCACCTTGGGTCGGCGGACCTATCACTACCTCCTTAGTGGACTCGTGAGTATCTTTTTCGCGAAATTCAAATAAATTCTCTCTCGGTGCTCACTTTTCAAACGTCCAAACTCTTTCGACATCGGACGCACACCCACACACACAGACAGACTTTTAACTGTGCAACTCTAGCGTAACACAAAAACCGTCGGCCCTTTAGTTCAGAAATACGTCCATATACGCGAGTTCAATAGTGCTCTCGTACTTTTGCAACATTTCACTTTTTTTAGCATAGCGGGCGCGCGACTAGGACGCTCGAGAAAATACACCTTTTTACGCAGCGCGAAAACGGAAATTCGCGGAAAAACGCCCGTCCATCCTTTGCTTGGAGCTTTAATTAAAAAGCGAAACGCCCGTGCGCGCGCGCCGTTAAACGAACGCGCGAATGCTCGAATTATAAACGGAGGAATGCGAGAAACGGAAGAGCTCCGTAGCCCTCGTACGTTTGTAAAATGTTTAGTTTCAGGTGAAATGTACGTAGAAAAATTGCTGTTTGATTTTCGAGGAAGTGAGTTAACAAGGAATTTGTAACAATCGTCGAATACCGCAACTTTGAATCAATTAAAAATATTCGGATTTTCACGTTTTGATTTCGAGAAAATGCAATTTAATTTCATCGAATAAATGCGAGTTTACGGCATTCTACAGTTTGAGTATTGGGATCGACGATTAAAACCAAAAGAAATATTTTTGTAGTCAAATAATTGATTTATTCGAATAAAAAAAAATGCGTTTTAATGGAAATGCAACGCAAATGTTGAAATCGGTGTAATTGATTCGTTAATGAATTTTAATTCTCAAATTCAATACTTTAATAAATATTTGATTTATTTGTGTATGCAATACATTTGAAAAATGGTGATATTGTATATTTTGTTTGAAAATTAAAGAGTATTGTCAGTAATAATTGTATACATCGTTTCACGAAATTAAATTTCTTCATTTAGTTTTCGCAAAATTCAAAATTTTCTGCGAAAATGTCCAAAAATTAATAGCAATTATTATCAAATAAAGGTACCAGAATGCGCAATAGATCGGTTAACACAAAAGTCTTGCTACACATCAACAAGCCTAATAAATTTTTTGTAATTCCAATTTTCGCGATTACTGTCATCAGCCATAAAAATACACAAACCCAAGAAGCAGATAAGAAAGCTTACAAAACCCGCACCTTGTGGGAACAAATTTAGAAAAAGCTATCTTGGTAACAAAAAATTACCTGTAACATAAACACAAGCAAATTAGAGGACCCGCGTATCTCTTTCGCAGCCGGACATAAAACAGCATCAGCGTAAGTAACAAAAAGCCTCGGAACCCCGCGCCGGTGCTTAATCAATTACTCGCGCGCCCAGCTTTCTCCCAAGTCCGCCGCTTTTTTCGCGCGCGCGCGCTCGCCTTCCCAACCCCTCCTCGTCTATTCTGTCCTATTAATCCTCGCTCCGCGCGCTCTCTCTCCATCTCTCCCCGGATCTCGCTCCATCATTCTCCTTCAATTTTCGCGCGCTTTCGATCACTTGATTACGTAACTTCGAAAAGTCACCTGTAATTCAATTTATCCCCCTCCCCCTCTCCTTTCATCCCAAGCTCCGCTGCCTTTTCTCTCCTCTCCGCGCTCCAATCGTCGAAATCTCGCGACGTTAGATTGCGCCACACCCTAAAGAAAACTAACTCCGTGTTGTCTATATAGACAGCCGCCGCGATCGACGACGCGACGCGTGGGAAAACTTTCGAGATAAAGGGTAAATATACACACAGAGAGGATATTTTCATTCAACTTTTGACACGCAAAACACGAAAGTACAGGCATTACGCCCGCATTCAAACATCTCGCTCGAGTCCACCCGACCGCGCGCTGCTCTCGTTGAAGCACACGGCAGCATGCATTTAATCCCTCGTAATTATTTCAATACGCACACAATTAGAGCGACGATGAAATCTCCGCGCGCATGTGTCGTTTGCCTCGTACATATACCCATCATCGTATGTGGAGCGCTTAGACAAGTTCACACACACATGCATGCATGCACACGCACCCATGCACAATGCGCGAGAGGAGGGACTAGCACGCACTAAAGTTTGTTCGGCGGCCCGCACCCCGGGCTTAATTAGATAATGGACGACCGCTGGGAGAGCGAGGTGATCGAGTACGGGGCCATCAACATCACCGGCTTCCGCATCGTCGACGCGGCGCGGCGCAACGTCAAGGAGTTCCTCGAGGGCTGGCGCCAGCTCGGCTCCACCAACTACCCCGGCGCCGGCCGCGATTCCATTTCCGTAAGTATGGAAAGACAGAAAGAGAAAGGGGATGAGAGAAAGAGTGAGGCTCTGTGCATGGGGAGAAAGAGAGAAAGTTGACTCGGCCAAAGAGACTGAATGTGCACGCGCGTCACATACGTGGCGCGTGGGCCGAGAGATAGTGTCAAAACTGTGTTTGCAGGGTGTGAGAGATGTGAAATTAGGAAAAAGGTGGAGGTGTGCCAGTAGTGGAGTGTTGGAAAGATGATATCTGATATAGCTGTAGCAGTGTGAGTATGGTTTTGCGAATGGCTTTATTTGGAATTTGGAAATAATTGGTTGAAGTATAAACAAAGAGTTTTTGAGTTTGAGACGGGATATTGTTGTAATATGATAACATAATTTCAATATGAGAGTACTAAGATTAATTGAAAAATTGGTGTTTTCGCTATATTTCAACTATTAAATTTTAAGACTTGATTACTGAAATTTAATAAATCGAAAATTCATAACACAACTTTTAGGAAACTAAGCGGAAATACGGCAGGAGAGAGAAATCACAGCACAATATTGTTTCAACTTATGAACTTTATTCAAAATAACCCACAAATCGGTTTATACTCCCTAACTATATATGTCCAACACTAACAACTAACGAAGCAACGCACAGCAATTGTTTTTTAGTCGTAGGAATCAATTCATTTTAAAATCTCTTTTGTAACACATATCTATTTCATCCTATGGAATTCGGAAGTTACGTAATTATATCTACTTATTCGCGATGATAGTTTATTTTTCTAATTAAATCTCAAATAAATGTTACTATTTCGTTCCGCAACAAAAATAATACAGATCATTTATCGCGTTGGCTCAATACCTATTTGGTATGATTAAGCCGCACAAATTCGACGGGACGACAGTCAATGCAAGAAATGTTGGTGGAGCAAGCGCTTTCTGCTAGAGAAGGAAAGTGCTATAGGCTGCGAGTCCATATGTGTTCAGCCCGGTGTTACCATTACCTTAAGGGGGCAAGCCTGGGTTAAAGCTTGAAAAATAAATTTTTGTATAATTAATCAGATAATTATTTTTTCAAATCTATATAGAACAACAAATTTATACTTCAAAAATATACATAAAAAACAACATTTTAGCACCTCTCTGGCTCCAATATTTTGATTTATACGTCTGTAATAACCACTGGATTAAAGTATCAATTTTTGCATATTATCTCAGGGCACATAGCGCTGCTCTGGAATGCCTTGACCAAATGAATGAGAGTTTGGTTCTTTTTTATACATATCTATACTGAATAAATGGAGCAAATTAAAATAAAGTAGAATTCTGCTTGAAGAAGTTTGCTTATTTTAACCCTTAAATTTTCTCGGCCAGTAATAATTTAAAACTCTTTTTTAACGATTTGCGGTAGTACTTAGTAGGAGTACCGACAGATTCTCTACATTCAGGCATTCCAATAGCAATTTTCATACACTACGATCTTAGCCAAAGGCCAAAAAGCGATGCTGCTGCAACGTTTGCTCTTTATGGCCTAGAAAACGTTTTTTCACGAGCGGGATTGCTTACGCTACCTAGCGGTTACGAGCGGTAGACGCGAAGCAAAAGTACACACATATACACACATACACACACACGTACACGCACACACACGTTGTTAAACATTTTTTGGAAGCAAATGAACATAAAACGTCCGTAGCGCACATCCATTTAGCTAGTATGATAAAAATATAAAATATTATTTTTTATTTCAGTATAAACACTGAACAAGAATGCTCCAAAAATAATTATAGTAAAATGACAAACATTAACTGTTACTTTTTGCAGGACAATGTAAATTATATATGAATTCCCTTCAGTATACGGTAATCATTTTCTTTCTACATTTTTCCCTTCATACTCTACCCTCTTCATTCATCATCATTCAACGCAACTCTTTTCAACGCGAGCATTTTCAACCCTAAACTACGGCGTAAAATCTCAGCAGAAAATTTTCAGAATATGGAATGGAAAATTCTCTTTTAACAAAAAGCTCCCCTTCTCCTACCTTTACCCGCACACTCACATAGCCATTCGAAAATATTCCCCCTCTCAACTATCGGGAAAGAATGACAGTCAAAAGCTGTACGCTGCTACGCCGTATCCTGCACCCTTCCTCCCTCTTTCGCTTTACCCATACACAGTGGCAGTCGTCGAGGACACAATGTGTGGGTGTATATATACCCATGACAATTACAGCCAGCGCACGCTCTCGGCGATTTTGAATATGAGAGAGCGTAAAGCGAATCGCGTGTCTTTTCGTGAATGGACTATGAAAATTCAGCCGTTACGCGCGTTTTCAAAAAGACATAAACCCATTCACTCCGTACTCGCGCTCGTCCCTCGTAAGCTTACATTAGCGCTCTCTCTCTCTACCCCTCTCTCTCTCTCTCTCTCTCTCTCTCTCTCTTGGCAAACTTTTTACAGGCCCTGGTGCTTTTGCGCGCGCGCACGCCCATCCGCCAAGAGTTTTTAAACGCTCATAGCGTTAGTTACTGCGAGAGAGAACGAGATAGAACGAGAGAGAGAGAGAGAGAGAGAGAGAGAGAGAGAGAGAGAGAAAGAGACAGCGCAGTGTCTGCACTAGAGCGAAACAAGCTTCGGGCTTTTAAATCGCTATGGCGATTCGCTCGCTCTCGCGCACACTTTATTCGAGCTCGTGATTTTGAATGTTCTTTCATAGTTGAGTGTGTATTTTTAATTCTTCTGCCCCGCCCCCCGCGCGCGCCCGTTCGTCCCGAGTGCTTCCGACTTTTATGGCACGGCTTTGATGCGTGTATTTGAACTACGCGTGGAAAACAGAGGGAGCGCAGGGCGATTTCAGACTCGCTTCGCTTTGTCGAAGTAAATTCGCTGGAACAGGCCTAAAACTGGCTAGACATGTGCATTGTGCGCTTTTTAAAGCACTCGGTTTTTTGTTTCCCATTTTTTTTTTATTTTTAATAATAATAAGCGAATTTTGTTGTTAAAAATATAAGATCGATGGCTTTTACAGTTTTAGATACATTTATTTTCATTTGACGTTGAGAAGCAAAGTTATTTTATAAAAATTTTTATTAGTTTTTTCTTTAAAAATTAGAAAAAGAAATTTTGATTTAATTTCCAAAAATGCTGTAAATTTCACAAAATCATCGTTCATATAATTGTATCAGAGAATTTACGATCCAACCAGTTCAATAAACAAACCTAACTCTTTTGTTAACATACATCCGTCATAAATGTGTGAGTATTTATGCTTGAATACATGGATGAACGAAAAGTATATCTGCATCGAACGAAAGTATGCGTGTATGCAAACTAAGAATGAGCCTTTCTCTACATGTACGTACCATCGACTGAAAACCCCAAGCCAACTTGCTACCACCGCAACTCATTCCACCTTCTCTGTCTCCCACTCTCTTGCTACGAAACAGGCACAGGCGGCGCTGATGCACGACGCGGTCTTCGTGCTGATCGAGGGCCTGAACAAGTTCCGGCGAAAAGGGGAGAAGAGCAACTCGAGGCGCAGCGGTAGCGGCGGCACCGGCGGTGGACCCTCCTCGAGTAACCAGCAGCCGAACGCCACGCTGGACTGCAACTCCAGCCAGGGCTTGGTGTCGCACTGGGAGTTCGGCGAGAAGATCGCCAAGTCGCTGCGCAAGGTGAGCGGGGGTATAGAAACTTTGCCCAAATGGCACGCGGTTGTTGTTCTCTTATACTATCTCTCTCTCTCTGCCTCTGCGTATATATATATATATATATATATATAGTCGACGGGAGATGGGAGATTCTCGGGTAAATGATTAAAATTGTAGCCGCGTAGTTGCTGGAGAAATAGTCTATGTCTGTGAGATTGTTCGTGGCCGCGTTGGTATTTCGCTGGATATATATATATGTATGCGCACGTGAATAAGTGACGAGACGAGCGGATGAAAGACGCTGGCTTTATGTGCCTATTAAAAGGAGAGCGTTTGCGATATTTAGCGCGCGGCGGGGTCCAAAAAAGCCTCGTGAAATATTAAGCGCGTGGCGGAGTCCGCCTTTAATAGCTACTTAATCGTTATAGTATAACAGAGGCGGATATAGCGCCCGATGAAATTAGCATTAATAATTCAGCGTCGAAGCCACGACTCGAAGCATCGGGCAATAATTAAATTAAGCGCGCGCGCGCTCGGTCTTGAATGCGGAATCGCGAGGAGGGAAATTCGCATATAGAGATGTATTTGTAATGAGTGCGATATGCCTTCCCTTTTAATAAAATATGTATACTTTCATATAATAGTGCTAGGAAGTCTTTGATCATTGAACGAGTTAAACCTTAATGTTGAGGCCAGAAATTATAATGTAAAAGATAAAGTAATCTTACAAAAAGTATAATATTATTACACGTTTACCTACAGCCCGTAAGTCAAGTACCTAAAACAATGAAAACAGCTGAAAAGCAATGCGCTGTTTGGAACGGTTATTTTCAAAGAAAATATCAAAGCAGAGAGAAAAACACATATATGCTCTCTTTCTCTCTCTCTCTGTCGCGCGGGCACAAAATTGGTTCAATCGAAGGCACAGAACTCGCTCGCTCGTCTTGATAGAAAGGATGGCCTCCAGGCTGCAGCTGAGATACATACACACACACACACACACACAGAAATGCGATGCGCTATGAAACAAACATACGCGTACTCGCGTACGCAGGGCAACTCCTGAAAGGATACTGATTTATGCAGGAAGACTGAGGTATTGCCTTGGCGTTTTCGCAAAATTTGATTTCCAGCCTGACAGTGGAAACTCGTCGCGTGCGCGCGCGCGCCCAAACTTCGCCGAACAAAGCTGTTTCTTTCCCCGGCATGAGGATCGAGAAGGGCGGCGGCAGAAAAATTTTAGTTCCGGGGGGAAAAACTTTTCAATCGAAGCCTCTCTCAGCCACCCCCTCCCTTCTCGAACACAATCAGAACGGAAACGCTTCAGGGAGGAGAGTTGACTATGTGCGCGCCGCGGGACGCTTTTTCTTCTTCAATTTGTGAATTTTCGCGAGCGGGAAACAATGCCAGCCGAATATTGGAAGGGTGCGGGGTGGAGGCAGGCGTGCTGCTGCTTCCCAAAGTTCCTTCGTATACGTTATACAGTGGGGATTGATTCGACTGATAATAAGCGAGAGTCACTTTTTGCAGTCTCACGCCTTTTTGCCCTCCCGCGCGCTCTCTGATTGGTTTAATTGAAAAAGCGGACCAACTTTGTTTTGGAGGGAAAAGCTGAGGGGGGCGACGGGCTATTCGTGAGAAACGGTTCGTGATCTCTATTCTTCGCTGCAAAAAAGGGGCCAATTAAGACCTTACGTGAAAATATTTCAGGATTAGGTATTTTTCGGGTTCCCCGATGTTCGAGTTGATTTGAACAAAAACTTTATGGGCTTATTCACCATGGAATAATAACATTTTTTTACTAGTAAAGATTAATAATTATATGTCGCTAAATTTATAAACATGCTGAAATGCGAGTGGAAGGAAATAAAAAATTTGAGAAAAGTATAATCTGAGCATTAATTTATTGAAATGCAAATCCAGCGAAAGATGCTGCAGTCAAACCGCAGCAAAGAAATTCCCCCAGACTTCTCGGGCGCAACTCGAGCGTCTTTCCGCGTACACATAATCACCCCCGAACAAATAATAAGACCGAGAAAAGGAAACGCGCGCACTCTAGAGGGAGGGAGGGAGAAGTCGAAGAAAAAGCTTTCTCACGACGCGCGCTGCGGCCCCTTAGCTCGACGTCAACGAGCTACTTAACAAACGTAACAAGAGAGGAGAACGGCCCACGGAGAGAGAGAGAGAGAGAGGGGCCATAGTCGGTGCTGCTGCTGCTGCTGCTGCAACGCCTCGTCGGCTGAGAAAATCATTTTTGCCCCCCCGCAGGCGGCACCGCCGGCAGCGAGTCACTTTTTGTTTCGCGCGTACTTTCCGCCCGGGACACACACCGAATGCGACGTCTGCGGCTGACGCTAATTGGCGTTTCTTCTGCGTCGCGGCTTTTCGAGGCGGAAGGAATTTTCTCCTCCCACCGTCGCTATACTATAGCGAGAGGATTTTTCTGGGCGGCGTTGGTGGCAGCGAAGACGGCGAATTCCGAAACGTGTCGATGACAGAGGTGCAGGTGCTGCGAGTGTTGGATGTTATAGAAGGGAATCCGACGGAGCGAGCGAATGCAGATTGGGGAAGTTTTTGAAATTTTCCGAGATTGTGCTGAGGGAAACGAGAAGTTCGCGGATCGCTGCGCGAAGGCTGTATGTGCGCGCGCGCTTGCGGCGGGAAAATGGGACGAGAGATCGGAGGATTTCGGCGTTGTGTGCTGGAGAAATAAACATCGGGCCGTGCTGGATTTTTGGGAATATGCCGAGGTTTATTTCGATTAGAGATTTAATATGCGACTGGGCTCGCGGAAAGATTGAACGATATTATGATGGAAAATGCCGAGCGCGCGTATACATTGTCGGATATGATGAGCGTAATATAAGCTGCTGGCATAAAAAGTAAAATGTGTCTGTGTGTCGTAGAATTCAAGTTTTACGCGAACTCAATATTATTCCAAGACGATGCTTTTTTCGCTGTTTACACTTTCATAAGTCGCGTAATGGGGTACTTTGACGAGCATTGTGCATAATTTTACTACGACAATGCTGAAAAGTTGTGATCTGCGTTAAGATTGTATAGGAGGCCCTTGTACGGCGTACACAATTTCGCATGTCAAAATTACTTGCGTGATTCTCGAGCATTCGTTTTTATCACGTCGCGTTTTATCTTAAATTTTAAATAATGGGGTGGATAAAAATATTACGATGTAAAATCATGAAATAGCGTAATTTGTTTAATATACGGGGTGAGCCGAGAATTTGAATGAAGAATTAAAATGTTTAGAGAAAAATTTGCCGAAAATATTGAGAAAATAAGAAAAAACATAGAAATTTATAACAATAATGAAAATATACGTATATAATGTTTTATGCGCCACAATAAACTATTCCTTCCCAAGAAAGGGAATAGTTTTTGAGATTGCTTCAAGAAACGCACATAAAAGTTAAAGTGTCACATTAAATCCCGCCGGGGGCACTTTTATTTTCTGACGTAATTCATCGATTTGACCTAATAAAATGTTAACCGTACGTGAAATGACGCGGCAGTAGAAATGTTAAATAAAAAAATAAAGGGACGAAGGAAGTGGCCTTTAAAAGTAGCGTAGAGAAACCTTTTTATGGTGGAAAAGTGTCGATACTACGAATCCAGCTCGTAACAACAAGAAAAATCTCGCTCACGCGTTCATTCCGCCTTTCTCCTGGACCTATTGAACTGTGTTTCAAGGCGATCTCTCCTTCGATTTTCAGGTGGAAATAGAGGGGCTAACCGGCCAAATTAAGTTCAACGAGGAGGGCCGACGCCAAAATTACACCCTCGACGTAGTCGAGATGACGGTCAATAGTGCACCTGTGAAGGTAAGGTTTTTCATTATTTTCAACAAATAGCTTCGGACGCTATTATTACGTTTGTCGAGCCACTGATGGAGAATCTTTGTTTGAAAATAGACGGAAAAAGATATAGGTTTTCAAATTGATTTTTGCAACGAAGAACCTTTCAAAATTGATAAATTGCTTTAAGATTCGTCTAGGTTTCTACACCGTTAATTTGAAAACACAACGTCGTACTTCTGTATTTAAAGGTTGCCGAGTGGAAAGACTTATCCGGATACCAAGTGGTGCCTACGAAACGCGATCGACATCCTAAATCTGAAATTTTGAGAAATACGACTTACATTGTAACTACAATCGTGGTAGGTCACAGTTTTTGTGATTTTTGAATTTTCTTGGATTACTATATTTGAAATGAGATACTTTTATTCGAAACCACGCAGGAGGAGCCCTATATCATGGAGAAGAAATTCGATAATGGAAGAATGCCTGAAAAGATGAAGGACCGTTACGAGGGTTACTGCAGGGATCTCGCCGACCTCATAACCAAGAAATTAAATATCAGCTGTAAGTCATTATAACGTAGTTTAATTCATCCAACTCGCACTTAATAACATAAATTTAACGTAACTTTAAATTTACCTCGAATAAAGCATCACATATTTTCCATTTCCTTCAACAGAATGTTTCAGTTTCATAATATAATGTTTGATGAATAGATTTGACGAGAAAGTAGTATATTACGTTGCGAGCCGAGATTATGAAATGAGGCAAGCTGTTATGAAAATCGATAATTTCTCATTGAAGCCGCATAAAGCTCCTTCCATCCCCCCTTTCCTCCGCCCCTCTACTATTGCTCGCGCAAAGTACGTACAGCATACGCATACTGACACATTTTCTTATTTTTCCGTTTATCCTTACAGGGGACCTGCAGATCGTGAGGGACGGGAAATACGGCTCGGAAAATCCAGAGGTGCCCGGGGGCTGGGACGGCATGGTCGGGGAGCTGATCAGAAAGGTAATTCACTCAAAGAATAATGACGCGTGTGATGCTGCCTCTAGCACCCCCACCCCCGCTGCGTGGGTACGTACCTACCTACGTACGTTTGTATACGTAACCTACCTA
This sequence comes from Torymus flavipes, assembly GCA_030522905.1. NCBI lineage: Eukaryota > Metazoa > Arthropoda > Insecta > Hymenoptera > Torymidae > Torymus > Torymus flavipes. Next base: position 25,776 of record JAPYZO010000149.1, on the reverse strand, counting down.
CCCCCTGCCACGCGAACGCAATCTTCATAAATTAATGAAGACGCTACGCTCACGAAAATACGACTCCGGGACCCCGTAAAGATGGGGAAATATGTATTTTCGTCCTCCCCGGGGTAAAAACAGAAATTATTCCTATGTACGCGGGTGGAGGTCCTTGGCTTCGGATTACGAAGGGTGAGAGCAGTGAGTAGGAATTCAGAACTGTCGTGGGGGAGAGAAGATCGCAAGTTTTTGCGTTCACGGATCAAAACATCCTATCTGTCAGGGGGGCGCGAAATTTGATAGGCAATTTGCCTCCCTAACACTCGCTTTGACGATATTATACGAAGCAATTACGAATCAATGTACTGTTGGAATAATCTTTAATGTGCCATTGGAGCCAAATTCAGATGACTTCTAAATTATTTCCCTTCTGTAAATCTTTTTACAAAATAAATATATTTTTATGAGATTTATTAAAATGCATTATTATGATAGAATCTGCAGAGTCAAAATGAAATTTATCTTTAATAACGTGATAATCTGATGGTCAGTAATTTTAGTCGAATATTGTCGAATCTAAAATTAACTATTCTAAATAATCTTCTAAATGAATCTCGTGTTTCCGTAGTCATAAAATTAGCTTTAGCTCAGGACAAACTACTAAATTCGGATCTAGAGCATAAATAAAGGTAATATGCAAAGCTTGTACATACGGATCAAATTTATATCAATTGAAATTTCGCATTTGTGTATTATTCCTACTTCACGAATCAAAACAATTAAAATGTTATTTTTGTTTGATTATATCAAATATTTATACATATATTAAAGAAAACGTTGTTAAATATTATACAACATGATTTTAATCCAGAGCTTTAATTAACTTTTTCATCCTTATTCAGGCTCTCTACGCTTCTGTAGGTAGGTAATACGACTAATAATTATTTGAAATACTGTACGAGAAATTGTGCCTAGAAACTCGTACAAGAGAAATCCATCTATAATTTGCGACATTCGCCCTCGTAATAAGCTTAGCTACAGATTATTGGAAATCCTGAATTCGCATGTAGGGCGTGAAGGAGGGAAGCTTGGTGAATATTGCACGCTTTAATCTCACATTCCCTAAAATCTCGAAATTTGAATTAGTAAGTTTTACCTCGTTCGACCATCGTTTGTAAACATTATTGTAATTTCAAATAATTGCTAATGGATAGGTAAAGTAGCAGTCACGAGCAATTAACATGTCTACTAATGTATCGAAAGTACGATGTATTTTACTCATCCGTTTATTGTAATTGATACGTTTGATCAGTTAATTTGAAGCCTTTACAAGTACAATAATTAAACTTTCGTCGTATATTATAAACTAAATAAAAATTGAATGATACGTAACAACTGGGAAACAAGACCAACTCTTCAATAATCCCCTATAAAAATTTTGACATCAATTTGTTTTTGAAAAGACGGCATAAACTCTAGAATCACGGAAGTTACATAAAAAGACGAGCAAATCATTCGCGCAATTTACAACGAAAATCCCAATTGTATGGCGGCACTGCAGTTCCATTCCGACTGAAAAGAAATCCGATAATAATTTGCGGCAATCAAGCCCGGTAATGACGGTCGTTGGGCGCTCACTCGCGCGGTCTCAGCAGAAAAAAACGCCAGCAGCCGAAGAAAAGCGCTGGCGTGTCACGTGGACCAGCCGTGCGAACTGGGTGACGAGAACGACTCCTCGCAGTAACAGTGAATTGTTATTGATCCGGTGACAGGGGAGTTGTGCTATCCTGTTGACCGAGGGGTGGTAAAAAAACTGTTTTATCCTATGCTTGCGAGGGGGTCGGGTTCGCGTTTTTAACGCCAGAGGCCTCGAGCTTGCAAGCTTTGCGAGGGGTCGATCCATGCACCATCTATCGTTAAGTTACGAAAGATGAATGCATATTTTCGTATAGTATGGGCCAGTTATCGTCAGAGGAAAGTAATGGGATCTTCTTTGCGAGCCAGTGGATAAATTATCAGCAGCCACAAATAATAATGCTGCTAGATAATCTTAATAGATGTTAAAAATTATTTAAAATGATTCATTTAATTGTGTAATTTTAATTCATAAAATATTGTTCTCTTTTCATTTGTGGACAAAATAATTGCCACGTCAATAACTTTATCATTCTAATGATTCTTGAATATTGTGCGATCTATTATGGATTTTTCTAACTGTCTATTACAAAACTTACAACATCGTATAACGTATCGTCTAAAAGAAAGAAGTGGTGATATACGATTACATTTTGACTTTTCAACTATTCAATATGAAGCCTTCTAATTCCATTTTGCGCTGGAGCTTTATTTAATGAAATCAAGTTCTTGATTGTAACGTCACGAAATTTCGCTTTTAGGAGGCGGACATAGCCATAGCCCCGATGACGATAACGTCGGAGCGCGAAAGGGTTATAGACTTCAGTAAGCCTTTTATGTCCTTGGGCATCAGCATCATGATTAAGAAGCCCATCAAGCAGAATCCCGGCGTCTTTAGCTTTCTTAATCCGCTGAGCAAAGAGATCTGGGTCTGCGTCATCTTCTCCTACATCGGCGTATCCATCGTTCTTTTCATTGTTTCAAGGTAAGATATTACCCCTACACATAGAAAAATTTATAAAATGATGTAACATATTAATCTTTTGAAAAAAAAAATACTTTCCAATCCCTTATAAAAAAAAACAATTAACTACGATTTAACAACATTGGCGCAACAGATTTTCGCCGTACGAGTGGCGCGTCCTAGCCATCGGCACGCCCCGTGATCCAACCCTGGTCTCTCGAGACGGCACGATGCAGCACTCGCACGCCTCGCAGAGCTCACCCCACGACCAGCACACGAGCATGGCCAACGATTTCAGCATCCTGAACAGCCTGTGGTTCGCGCTGGGAGCTATCATGCAGCAGGGCAGCGACATCTCGCCACGGTACGTGATTTTTGTGTAAACGAGGAAAGAGAGCGAGAGAGAAAGAGGAGTGAAGCGGGACGTTGGACACTTGTTTAGAGATCGCGTTGACGGAATATTATCGTTCTTGAAAGAAAGTTTAACGAGTTGTCGGAAATTATTTAACATTGATTAAATAAAAAGAAAAGCTTTTCGTTAAAAAGTTCATTGGTAATTAGTTTTAGCTGGGAAAAAGGGTAACTTTATCATGTGTAGTAAAATATTAAGGTCTTGTTTTATTATTTCCCGTGCTAAAGTATAAACGTTAGCATTAGGCAATCGTTTTGAAGAGAGATAATTTTCTATTAAAAATTTACCATTTCATTACAAATTAATTGAACTCTCTATCGCATTAAACTGCAAAATATCAAATTCACGACACGCCGACACTTAAAATCAATCACCAACGTCTTTCAGAGGGCAGAAAACGAGAAAGGGGAAAATTCATTGCGGCCCTCTAACCGAAGATATTAAATTTACTATTATGGACCGTCTTTGATCGTCCATTTTCACGCTCAATAAAAAGGCTATAGCCTGAACATCTCCCCGGGATCTCTCTCTCTCTCTCTCTCTCTCTCCCTCTCTCCCTCTCACTACTATCCCTAAAATACATTCGGCAGCTTATACAGCCAGCGAACGGCGAAGACGTAACCCGGTTAACGTTCGGCGGCCGCTCGCACGAGGCACTATTTAATAATGAAAATTTGCATAAAGTATCTTGAGCCCGCGGGGTTGCCGAAGAACCGGCGAATATAAGTAAGGGAAGAACGGGAGAGAGGGGGGGGGGGGGCGAGATGAGAAGGAGGAGGCGGAGGTCGAGAATTTACAATTCATATCGTCGCCGCGAGAATATTTGAGCCATTAATCAAGGGGTTCGGTACGGGGGTGTGCATGTGTGTGTGCTGCTGCTGCTGCTGCTGCACCAGGTCCGAAATGTAAATTAATCGCGAGCCAACGCTGTTAAGTGGAGTTGCGAAATGAATCCAGAAGTGCAGCAAGCAATGCGACCGTTGCCGCGTTTCTTTTTTCTTCCGAGTTTTGGCTTTTTAATGAAGTTTTTTGTGCTGGATAACTGAATTTTAGAGAGTATTACGGAAGATAATAAAGGATCATAGTTGGTTGGACTTATTAATATACGAGAATTCAGCTTTAAAAAGATTCTTAGGTTGGTAAGAAATTGAGAAAGATGTTAAAGTAAAATATAAATATTTCTATTTAAATAAACTCGTGAAACAAGATTAACATATTTTGTACAAGTACGAATTTACACTTACCTTTTCTTATTTATTCTGTACATATCAAACATCAAAGTAAAATTAGCATTCTGCATAAATCAAGCATCAACCCCATTTTTTCAATTTCGAAAACCCCTCCGAAAAACAAGCTTACCCCTCACACTTTTCTCAAACCCGCAAATAAATCATCTCCCTTCCGACACGGCTCGCGATAAAGATAAATAAGACGAATCGCTTGGCACGAAGCGAGCTAATCCGCATAGCGTGTCACCTCTGTAACTCTATATATCCGCTTGATCGCAGATCCATCTCCGGTCGCATAGTCGGCAGCGTCTGGTGGTTCTTCACGCTTATCCTGATCTCGTCGTACACTGCCAATTTGGCGGCGTTCCTCACGGTCGAGCGCATGGTGACGCCCATCAACTCGCCGGAGGACCTGGCCGCCCAAACCGAGGTCCAATACGGTACACTGGAGCACGGCTCCACCTGGGACTTCTTCAGGGTGAGTTATATTGTCGAGTAAGAGCGCTTTTGGCCAAACGCGTGTTATATATATATAACACCGCACTGCAGTATCGCGCCGGCTCGACGGTCTTACGTCCCTGTGCGCGGGCGCGCTCTCTGCCACGGGAAGGTAATTCGGGAATGGCCGATTGGGAGCCCAGCGAGTGATGGGATTAAATACGTTTATCGTAAAATGGAATAGGCTTACATTATTTATTATAAATGATTTTAAAACCTTTCGGCCGAAATAATCTTATTATGATTTTATTTTTTACTTGAAGAAATCTCAACAAATATTTTAAGTTATTATGTTTTGTTTTTTTTTATGAAAATTTGTATTATTTCTGATAAGTGGAAAACGTTTATTATATTATAATTTTGAAATTAAAAGTTTGAAACAATTATGAAAAGTAACATCGACATATACTCATATAAATACAAATATTCAATATGAATTTCTGCTGCCAATTTCCAATCCAAAAAGTATTTGACAAAGATGTTTTGAATAAAAATTATATAAGACAATAATTTTGCAGAGGTCACAAATCGAGCTCTACAAGCAAATGTGGAGATTCATGAACGAAAATAAGCACGTGTTCGTAAACTCGTACGCCGATGGCATCCAGCGAGTGCGAACGAGCAAAGGGAAGTACGCTCTGCTGATTGAGAGCCCAAAGAACGACTATATTAACGAAAGGGAGCCCTGCGATACCATGAAAGTCGGCCGGAATCTCGATGCCAAAGGATTCGGTATCGCGACTCCGCTTGGCTCGCCACTGAGGTAAATAAAATTTACTACATATAAGGAAATGAGTTTTCGCACTGGTATTTACTTGAATTTTGAATTTATCTTCTTGGACATTGTTACTAGCAGGTTGAGTGATAAAATACTGTTCAACGATTTAAGACTTTCAGAAGATTGTCAAGTAGACATATACTGTGGGGAATAATGTTTAATCTGAGGAAATTGTATGAAATTTCTCTTGCACGCATTTCCCATTTTTACCAGAAGAACTAAGTCAAATGGACTTTAGAACAGCTTCATTATCGTGTGCATAATTAAAACGTAAAAATCTCGTCTGCATCTTCACGGATCGTTACTTTGCTGCTACTTTCAAGTTTTAACGAGTCGTTTCTTACAATTAGCATTTTTATTTCTAGGTCGTTTAAGGGCACGCACGCGGCCCCACTGCATAAAATATTTACGCGATAATTTACGTGGTAATCTAAAGCACTAAAAACTTTGTTTTTCGTCTGCACTGTAAAAATTCATAACTTTCAAAAAGTCATTTACGAATTTAGAGTCGAATAGTCCTTTTATTAATTAACGACATTAATTCTTATACAATGCAGCCGAGCGTTATCATGAATTGTGGTGACTTGATATGTAATTCAATGAGAGGCGCTGCCTAATATTTTTTAATATTCTTTTTTCTTCAGAACTGAAAACCCATTTGTATTATTAAAAATCAAATTCGTTACGAAAACTACATTAAATTTAGGTCTAATTTGGAAACAAATGATTTTTACCAATCTTTAGGCAAAACATTTTTTATACAAATTAAAACCTTTCACTTTCTTATACCCTAAGGATACCTGCACTTTTAGACACAAATTTACGAATATTTCTCATCCGAATCAATTAATTCCAACATAAGTTTGAAACAAAGTTAATTAAACTAAATCCCAATCTCTGCGCCATAATGGTAACCGTTCACTCTGCCACGCAGGGACAAAATAAACCTAGCGGTGCTGTCGCTGAAGGAGAGCGGCGAGCTGGCCCAGCTGATGAACAAGTGGTGGTACGAGCGCACGGAGTGCCGACATAGCGACAAGCAGGACACGTCGCGTAACGAGCTGTCGCTGAGCAACGTCGCCGGGATCTTCTACATCCTCATCGGTGGCCTTCTCCTCGCCCTCGCGGTCGCCCTCGTCGAGTTCTGCTACAAGACGCATACCGAGGCAAGCAGAGCGAAGGTAAGCATCTAAGCTTACCTATTCAGTACGAGCATACTGATGAAGAACTTCCTACTTTGATTGATTCGTCGCAAAGTATGTCTGCAATCTTTCGATGAATATGCATGCGATTATTATTATTATCTTGGGCCCGAGGAATACTTTCCCACTTGAAGTACATGTATAATACGTGGGACTGTAAATATTTGAGGCGTCATTCTAGATATGTATTCTCTTTACTTTTTATTATTTTATCTGTAATATATTAGTATCTCTCTACTTCGTTCTGTATATACATATAAATCTTCGCCTGCACTACTAATTCTCCCATAATGACTGACACTCGATTTTTAGTGTATATATTGTAAACAGTTGCAGATATATTATATATAGTATACTCTTAAATACTTTATAGATCGATATATTATGATAGACAATGCTCTTCATACTGTAATAACATTATTTTGAATTATAATTTTGGTTATAATTTTTCTCAAACTGACAATTATATTTGTAAAAGTTTTCTATTTGTATACCTGTATAATAATGTAGAAGTATTCTAAATGTCTGAGAATCAATAATTGACAAGGTAATCAAGTCTAAATGCCCATAACATGTGAATATAATTGAATGATAAGTAGCTAAATTAATCAAAGTAAATTTTTTATCAGTATGGATTTTTGTAACACAGATGGAAACTATTTTATTCAACATGACCTTCTCTTGTAAATGTATATTGCATTGCTTCCACTCTATATTATTGCATTAATTCTTTTTTTTTATCTTCAGAAAGCAATCGTAGAATCCTCTCAATGCATGAAGTATCATCATTAAAACAACTCTTACTCACAACAAAAAATAATTCTTATTATTATGATATAAGTAAAATTGTACATATTATATAATTGACAAAGTACTATAAATATAGATTGTAAGGAATAAAATACTTCCCTCTGCGAGTACAAAAGTCAACTTTCCCTACCAACTCTTTACAACTCACAAGCTAACTGTAAAATAAGAAACTAATGTTTTAGATCCCTCTGTCCGACGCGATGAAGGCGAAGGCACGTCTGACCATCGGCAGTACTCGAGACTTCGACAACGGCCGGGTAAGTCGGACAGCAGTGCGCCACTCTCTTTCTGTCTCTGTGTCACTTTCTTGACCATTATTATCAATCACCGCTTACACGCGCCAGATTACGCATCACGATTGCTGACATATTCATCGGAGCAAGGCTACGAGCGTAGAATATATACGAATAATATAACATATACGAACGGCTATATGTATATTTTGCTGTAACATAATCGTACGTAGGCTCGAGCGCCAACGGGAGAGTGGAAAAATATATATTTATAAACGCATAATACACACACACACTCATATACACACTTGGCAGTTTGACGGCTCGAGATAAGTAGTCTTCTGGGCTTCCTTTGACGCTCGAGCTATGGTAATCGACTATAATCACACTTCTAACTACGTGTATAGATTTATTCGCTTGGCATGCAGTTAGCTGAGTAAACTTTGACGCTCTCTCTCTCTCTCTCACTCACACTTACTATATATATCACCTCCCTGCTATACGTCGTACACCATCCGCCCAGGCGCGCACCCCCTTCCCCCGCCACTCGACGTAAACGAGCCGACAGGTGATTCGCGAGAGAGTTCAGTGGCGGCCGAAGGATAAAGCAAACATACGTGCGGGTGGAAATCAATGGCGTATATCATGAGGAGGGGAACGATGAGCACTGTGTGACAGTTAATGCACTGATTTTACACTGGAGGTGAAAAAGAGTTTAATTGTAGATACGAGGAGGTTGCATGGGCTCTGTTATAAAACAGACCATTTTATAAGCTTTAAACAATACTCTCTTAGATTCGGTTACAGTGACTTCTGAAAATGGTAAGACGATAAAATTCAAAATTAGTAACACACTGTATATTTTTTTCAAACCACATAGAAATGAAAAAATATTAGAATATTATATTAAACGATGAGCTGTACTTTAGCAATGCAAAAGTATATATATGTAAATAAGCTAATTAGAAAGTAGCGAGATAATCAGTGCATTAATCCAACGTCATACTGCTTTGAAACCGACAGTATCATTTATCGGAAGTTAATATGACTATTCATTGAGAGCTTTCAATGACGTGCATCTGGCTGGATGTTGCGTCCTTATTTATAAATATGTATCCATATATAAATATTTAGTACACATTATATATATACATATATAATCGTCATCTTGCATATCATTCCCGCTCATCGCATAATGCCAACCTCATACCTCTTTTGTTCTGGCAGTATATTATCCATCTTTATTTCATTATTTAGTTTTGTCGCCCATCATCGTTTATTTATTACATAATTGGTAATACGCGCGAAGCGAAGAAAAGGCCAAACGTAGAGAGCTCTGCTATCTTTTTCGTTTTATTTTTTTGTTTCTTGTCTCTAGTGGTACGGACTGCAGAGTTAGACGGAGGATGCATGCGCCTTGCCCGGGACCATAAGTGAGTACTCGCCCTTGATTCAGCCCCGTCCCTATTAACTTTTCTTTCGTTTTTCCGATTCTTTCCAAAATACTCGGAAGCTCTTGCTTGACGTCTCAAAATAACAAAATTTTCTTCTTTCTGCTTTATCGTATTCTCAAGTGAAATATACTCTTTCTTCAGTATTTTGCACTAACTTTTATTAAGAATATTAACCGTTTCTTAAACAGCAAATTATGAACCTTATGAAAAGTATTAGACCAAGAGTAAAAAAATTGTTCGGTAAGATTTAAAATGATTTGATATAGATAAATTAAATTTGGAGAGATTGTTAAACAATATTGTAAGCTTTATTTTTGCTGGAAAATAGAAATAAATATCTTCAATTTTCTCTTTATTATACTCAAATTTAATAATATAAGCACGGTATAATTTTGAAAACATACAAATGCCTTTAAAAATAAAAGTATAAATTTACATTTTCTTAAACTTTACATAGTAAATGCATGATGAAAGATAAAGAAAAATTTTCCATAACTGAATTTTCTAAACATTAAGTACTCTGCATGTGCGAAATCATATGAATCTAATTATTATGCATGAAGAAAAGAAATTTAAAAGTAAAGTTTTTCTTTGAAGAGTACATTTTTGTTAATAATAATTAGAGACTTTATTTCATCTTACTATTAGTTGACAATCATTAAAAATTATAATATTGCTTAAATCCATGTACAAAATGTAAGATAATGTCTATAATATCAAATTTAGAAAAATTAGAAAATATAGAATTTAAAAAATTAGAAACATGATTAGAGATGTAGAAAATTAAAATAAACGAGTAGCAGGTTTAAAAAAAAAGAAAACTAATATGGTAATAAGTCACGTAAGTTGATATATATATAAAAATATTTTATTGATCTGAAATTTCCCTTTTATTCTTTTAATTTATAACTTTAATTCCTCCCATCAAATGCCAATACCTTTATTTATATTTTTTGTATGTTGGTGGTTTACTTTTCTTACGCTAATGTTTAAAAAATTTGCAATCCCAAGCTTGCAGCTTTTGAAACGCTGCATGGCTTCAAAGAACAAAATAAGAAAAGCTTATTCCGCTTGTTAAAGTATAAGCTAATGCGAGTAATATGTGTATCTGTTTCGTCGCTTATACATACAAAGACAGACATAAAAGTGTGACACAGACAACTTTTTTACTTTTTTTTTTAACGTTCGAATTGAAGTAAAATGAATTAGAAAAACAAATGAGAAAAATGATTCAAAGTTTATTATACATTTTTCGACTTTTTCTCATAAATGATGTACTTTTTACATTGAAAATAGAAATACTTTTCCAAAATTCATATTACTTTTAATCAAATTGAAAAATTTTATAAACTTCAAAATTGAGAAGATACTTTTCGCTGAACTAAGAGAAAAGAAGAAATATACTGGGTCCAACAAGACGGCACTTGGTATATCTCCATCCACATAAATATTTATACAATGACATACTATGCATGAATATTAATATAGATTTTATTAACTTCTCCACCAATTAAAGTATGAAATCTTTTCAATTTAAAGTTTACGCTTCCGAAATGTTTTTTGTGGAAGTGATTATACGATAACCCTTGGAAATCGTATAATCACAATGAAGCACATGCTTTTTAGCATTCGCGCTTTGGACACCCGCCATTAATAGACCGTAAAAGCTATATAGCCAACAATATTATCAAAATGATTAATCAAAATTTTAATGACTGACTTCAGAGCCTGTCCACTATGCCAAAATCACCCCCTGCCCCCAGCCACAGAAACCACCACCACCACCATCACCACCACAAGAAGCACAAACCCTAACCGGCCCTCGCGCCCTGCCTTTTGCAGTATTACGCTCCAGCGAACGCGATTGGCAATGCCGAGCTCGACCAGGTGCACAGCAATACGCACACCCAGGTGTAATAAGCAGTGTGGGCAGCTTGAACACCGGCAGCAGCCTCGACGTCATCGCCGAGAACAGCGACAGCTGCTCGCCCTCGCACTCACTGCCGACGCCGCCACCGCCGCCGGGCGCGGAAACGGTGCCTACGCCGCCGCCACCGCCGCCCCGTCGGCCGCCGCGGCGCAGCGTCACCTTCGCCGAGTCGCCGCCCAAGTCGCCCAAGCCGCGCACTAACCGATCGGGCAGCACCGGTAGCACCGGCAGCGCCGCCGGCAGGCAGATAAGCGTCTCCACCCTCGACATGGCGGTGCCCTGGGCGCCGGCCTCGCCTGGCTACTGGGCCGCCCACGCCGCCGCGGAGGACGCCGAGAAGCCCGAGTACGTCACGTAGCGTATGGAGGCTATCAGCGAGCTCGATGAGTGCTGCGAACATTACGGCTGCTACGAGGAGGGGGAGGATGACACCGACGCGGACAGCGCGCAGCTCGACGACTCCTGAAGCTTGGTTAAGCGTTTTGCACTTTGGCAGTGGTTTGAGCTTTCGGTTCTAGAGTTTCTGAGTCAGTTTCAGCGCTTGGGTTCCATAGCATTTGTCAGCTCAGAGGAGAGAACGCGTTGCCTTTGGTTTCTTTTATTCGCGTTTCATAGATGATCAAAGAACTGGATTTATTTTGCTACAAAAGTTATCAGTATTAATTTAACTGCGTGTTACAGTATTTTACCGGGCGCCATCTGGCGGAAGCTAGACATTAGACTACAATTATTTTGACAATTTGATATTATTACTATTCATATTCCGTCATTTATAAAGGTATTTAACACATTAAACATTGAAATAATTGATTCTATTTTATAATCCTCTGAGCAATATTTATTTTATTGTATAACAATATAATTTAATTTAAATAGCAATATTTCGTTTAGATAATGTAAATTTATTTTCGAGAGGTCAATCCTGTTCCTAAACAGCATATTGAAATAATGTACAGGGATATAAAAATGAATATTTTTTGTATATGAATAAAAATAGCAAAAAATTGATGGTTTACAGTGACAAATGTGTTAATAAAAATATATATATTTTTAAAATTCGAGTCTAGTGATACAATAGTATATAATGCTAGCAAATATAAAACACACCTTTAACGTCTAAGTATTTTCAAGAGGATCTGATTGATAATTAATTTTGTCAATAAGAGTAAAATCTGTAATAATAAAGTAAAAATCTAAATAAAAGATGAAATAATAGCAGTAGAATAATTGTACAATGTTTGCTGAGTAAATAATGAAAATGAATTAAAATAGAAAGATAAACGATACTTATAACGAAATTAACCCTCAATTAGATCCATTATTTAGTTATCTAAACAAGTAAAGTACATACGAAGAAAATAGAAGTATGATTAAATTATTATTTTAACGATTAGCCACTCGAACTTGACCTATTTTAAATACCCTGAAATTCCGCGACTCAGAAACTTCGAGCCTATATCCAACCAAAGCCAAAACTGTAACTGTTCATTCACTTGAAACGAAAAATATAAAATTCTTGTTTTATTGTTAATGTTTTAAATCAGAAAATCAACACTCGATGTACTACGAAAAGATGAGAAACATTACGAAAAATGCTTTTGTATACGACAAAAATTTGTAACATTGATTGTATTTGTCAAAAAATTGTGTTTTATGTGTGAGTTTTTGCGTGAGAAAGTGAATTCGACTAGTTATTCAAGCGAATGTTCAGTTCAGCTGGAAGTATCTAAAGGCCGTGCCAATCGCAACACTCGAGGAACCTCGACACTGTACGAACTATATTAATGATAGACAAAGTGCCGAGAGCGACGAGTGAACCGCAGAACCTTCGGGCTCGTTTGTACATTGTAAATAGATTATCTGTAAGCAAAGACTACTGATAGGGTGACGGGAGAATCAAAACTATTTAAAGAAGCGAAGGAAAGAAAATAGGCGGGTAACGCAATGGTCCTGGGGTGGGTGCATGTGTATGACGGTGTAATCGATCAGTGCAGCCGCCCGTTTACCGGTGAAAATCAACTTTGTTTTAACTGTTATAATATTCAATTGTGTGAGAGAATATATGCGTGTGCGAGAGAAAGGACGAGAGTGTGGGTATATATACATAACTATATATAGACGAATGCGCGCGTGCCAACGTGTGAGATCTCATTTTCATGAAATATGAAAGGGTACACAAATTCATAGAGGTTAACGAGCGGGAAAGTTATTATATTACGAGGCGCAAGGTCTGTGTGACGAGGAATTAATGTAATGCGACTATGTTGAATCAAGGAAGAGCGCTGTCAAAGATTCATGCGTGCTTTGAGATGTTTAACTGCTACGTTGTATTATCGTAGTAAGATTATTACTTATGTACTTACTTATTACGTTTTATTATTGTAGTAAGATTTTATTTATAAAAGTTACTATTTAAAATTGTTACCTTTTTGACTATATTTTTTGTTTCGTAGGGAACGAAGTGAATTTTTGAAAAATATTTTTCACGTCATTGTAAAAATGTTGTTTCTGTACTAGATTTATTTTTCTCTGAAGAAAGCTTTGACAGCATATCGTAAATCAAAAAAGACAAGTCGCATTAATTTACTCTGCACACAGGAATTGATAAGAATGATTTACACGAAAGAAAGAAATATAAGACTCGTAACTTTTTCTACGAGCGGATTCGACAAATCGTGGAACTTTACTGTGGATAGTTATTAACATTAGTATATTTACAATGACGATGATGTCGATTATTATTACTATTATTATAATTAGTATTCTTACCGCTGTAAATCCTTATGTAATAAAAAGAAGAAAAAAAAAACGTTGACATCGTGAGTGTAATGAAAGTGTGTGAAAGAGATCGTGAAAAGTTGAGCGTTCTACTGATTGTCCTGAACGCTTGTGTGAATACAGTGAATGCACCACTTATTTGTTAGTTTTTATTTAATGATAATTACTCGTTACTGATTATGCATATGTCTTTCTCAATAAGTAATATGCCATTATTGACTGAAAATGGATCTCGATTACGGTGCAAATATGTTTCGCGATACTGTACTGAGTGCAATTTTGAAATATTTGTATTGTGTAATAAATACCCCTAATAATGTTATAGAGTACTGTGATTGTAAATAGATATTGTTTTGAGGTAACGTCGATATTTATCTAGTTGATAATTAATTTATCGCCATGAATATTTACTTAATTTTACAACCATCTGAAACAAAACATCTATATTTAAGACTTAATTTACGTATTTTGTGCATCTAATTAAGAGACGATGTCAATTCATTTTATTTATGAAAAATTGAATATTTTATTTTTTTAAATATACACCGTTATCTTGGTATTATAAGAATAAGAACTTGTTTGAATATCATTAATTATATGAGGTTAGTTAATAACTGGTGCATTTACCTCACTTAAAACAATTATTGGTGTTCGTTAAGAGAAAAAGGCTACGACGGATGTCTTTCGATGTGCATCGTTGACGCGTGGGATATAACTATAGTTTTATCCTAAATGTTGAGTGTAAAACTGCGTTGCATATATATTAATGATATGTGAGCCGATTATAGTTTATAAGAAATTGAAAACTGAATAGAAGAAAAGCACTGTAGCACGAATGGGCCACAATTAAAGTTTTATAATTTGTGCGTACCTAGAGATAACAATCATGGTGGAGTGAAAATGTTTATATAAACTCTGGTCTTACGAAATTTATTATACTTTTATAAAATTTAAGTATTTTTATATTTTCTTTTAACATTCAAAACCTAGAAAAAGGTAAAAACTGTCATTATATCTGGAATCACAATTTAAATGAAAGATTTTAAAATTTATACATTCATGAAAAATATGGATCAGAATTTATATAATCATTTGCAAAACCTAAAAAGTAAGTAAATTTCTGTTACAGAGTTCTTAGTGCAATCATAAAACTGACTGTAAAATTCGATAAAAGTATTGTTAAAATATCTGTGAAACGTTTTATATAATAATCATTTATAAGAAATCTATTTTTAGTTTAACCTATAAAAAAAATCTAATGTAATACAATCTGAAAGTAAGTAGCTTTCGAGTAAAATTATAATAAATTGATATTATGATAATAAGAGAGGAGAACAGAAATTTACCACGTTTGGACGATTATCAGTTTCGTGCACATTTCGAAAATTATTCGTTAAATCTGACCCACCGCAGTTCGATGAAGAGCGAAAAAATAAAGCGTACCGTACGTGAATTGCGATTTCTCTCGTAATATCGTTAGTGCGCGCACTGACTTCGTTTTCACTGCCGTCGACACATTAGTGACGTTCTAGATTCGAGCGAAGTTTCAACGTGCCAATTCCATATTCCGCAACCTTCCTATGTTATAATGTATAATAGAACGTCTTTTTACCAACATTTACACGCATCTTATAAATGGATTATACAAAATCTTTATGTATGCTCACAGGCAACTAAAAAATTGTTTATCGCGTTATTATGGTATGAAGATTTTGGAGAATCTTTTAACATTTTTTCTTGACGTTCACTGAAAATTGGACTTTATTCTTGACGAATGTTCCTGACGAATATTCTTCATTGAAATGATTGCTTTTTATAATTGAAAAGAAAATTCCTGTGAAATAAATTTCTGAATGGTATAAATGACATTAATATGATTAGAATATGCTATTAAAAATTTAAAAAAATTTGTCAACAAAAAGTATTTGTTTGTATGGATTTGTTTAATTTGAGATAAAAACTGCTTTGGAACAAAAATGTATACGCATCGCAAGAATCTTGAGCCAGCGGGATTTTTAAAAATCGTTTGATAAAAAGTGGAAAAGGAGACATAGTTATGTGAATGTACATAGCAATGTATTCTTTTGAACTTTGTATACCATTGTGATTATTTTTATATGAATTAGATGTGCGAGAATGCGAAGAATACTGTAAAAAGGAGTAGTAGTCACACGTGCAAGCTATTCCTATAACACGAGTTAAATATATCATATCGTCATACTTTCTTATTACAATTAAAGATACTATCAAATAAAGTACTGTAGTTAAGAAGGTAAAAAAAAGTCAGCAAGAAATGTAAATCAATAATGAAAAAAAATTAAATAAGAAAAAACAATAACGATTATGGTGCGTACTCTACACGAATAAGATGTCGAAAGCCGGATAAGACTCTCAATCCTATGACGAGAAGTGGACAGGAAATAAAAGGTGCAATTCCAAAGCGTCAGATGGAAACGTATAAATACAAATGTGCGATTTATGTGCAGTCTTATTGACTGATGAAAAAAAAACGACACGATTAATGAGAAATCACTGAGACAACGTTTTATTATACCGCGTTCACACCACATGTTTTTCAATAAAAAGCAGAGTGTGATTTCTCAAAACAGCTAATACACTTCGTGTTGTAGTTTTAATGAGTGTTTTTCACACTTTTAAGTAAATGTTTCGTCGGATGCACTTTTAAGAATAAGCCCACCACGAGCAATTCGAGAGAACGCAAAATCAACCAACCGCGCTACGAGCATACGTACAGGGAAATTTTTTGTAAAAACAAATAAAAACAAACAAACAAACAAAGACGCATTGTTTAATGTTGAGAACGAAGAAAATTATATACATTACATTATAACATTTTGTATGAGTCCGTATACGTTTCTACCAGACATTTTATCCACTCATGCTGCCAAACGAAAGCAAAAAAGCACGCGGGAACGAACCGTCGTCGAGATTCTGCGAGAGATCTCTCCGCTCAATAACGAGCCAATCGATCGCTGCGAATATAATATACGTGTGTGTTTGTGCGTGTGTACGTAAGTTCGTTATCCCGCTATATCAGACACAGGCATCGAAAAATTAACAGTGACACAGCACACTATATACTCCGCAGCGTTAACGAGCGCGAGCCGGAGATAAGAAAAAAAACGATCGATTGTACGCGAGCGAAGAAAAAAAAAGAAGCGAGGTTGTTGTTTCTGTGGAGAGCGAGAGACAAGGACGTCTTCTAGTGGGACGTAGCGTATACGTGCACACGAATCTTGTTCGTTATACCGCATTCAAATTTATGCACGACTCGCGCTCGCTCTCTCTCATCGCTTCGACTCTCGCCCCCTCGACGCTCCGGCCATTGAACAAATACCTATAGATATATATATATATATATATATATATATATATATATACGACACACGGGAAATGCGACGACAAACTCACCTATCGAATGACACGAGACGTTGTAAGCCAACTCGAATTTGCAACAATACACGATCGTTTATTTGAATGTAAATAATAACTGACATGCTATTCTAAAAATGCTACGTTTTCCTACTCCTTTATGCCTTAAATGTAATAAAGTATTTACAATCAGTGTAAACTTTTTAAAAAAACGGAAGTGCTGTTTTTCTATGATTTTTTGGTTTCTTAGCTCTTTTTTTATTTGATTCAAAATATCAACTCTTTGTTTTTATATATAAAAATAATTATATGTAAGTTTTGTTTTATTTAATTAGTATTTAATCATTAATTATTCTTTGCTAATTTTACGTTTGGGGGCCAAAGTTAAAATTGTTATATGAACCTTCTCGTATAATTTTATTATTTTTTTCACAGCAACGAAGATATATATATATATATTTGAAGAAGTAATAATACAACTAAATCAAGTAAGTATATCTCATTAAAAATAAATTTTTTCGTAATTCCAGAACGTAGTATCATCAATACCAACTATCGACCAAGTAGAAGTAACCTAAGTATGGTCAGACATAACTCTTTACGCTTGTAAATCCGATTCTCTATTTAATTAACAGTTCGACGGTTTTTGCGTAATTTCTATCAACTATTTTACTTTCGAAACCTTTCTTTATTAACTAAAGTAATAATATTTTAATATGAATCTTTATAAAGACCAGTTAACGACAAAATATGTTAAACGATACTAATTATTTACCCCAGTTTTTTTGCTAATGAACGCAATATGATACACGACTGCACACACTTGCGTGCACGCAGCGATAAATTCGTTCTATTTATAACCATCCTTACTCTCCAATTCATTTTCATATCAGCCGCTATCTATACTCATCCAATACCGCGTTATCAATTCGAATTAGTCGGAACGAGTTTGCGTAAAAACAGCTAATATTCTTCGAGTTTCGTGAGCGCGCGCGCAAATGAAATTTTATGTCGCTCTCTCGTGGATTATTTGCCGCAGCGGCGGTGTGCGCGACTGAATTGGCGCGCACTCTGCACCGTCGCGTTGTCGTCCTATGCGCGCTATTTGGGTTTTGGCGAAACATCGAGATGGCACACACCGAGACTTGTTCCCCCGGACTCGTAAACCATTATCAGCGTTTAATCAATTAGTTTTCGTGCTCGCCCGATAACGGAAACACGCACTATATCAATTGGGGGGAGGGGAAATTGTTTCGTGTACATCGACCGTGTTCGTTTAAATTACCCGAGGAACGAGCGCAGGGATGATGCTGCTGCCGCTGCTGCTGCTGCTACTGCTGCTGCTGCTGCTGCTGCTGCGACCCCGGCGATTTCGTAATTTCGAAACGGGGGCCTGCGCTGACGTGTAAAATGAAAAACTGGTAGATGTTTTCATTGCTTCGGGGAAATTCGTTTTCGTGCAGTATGTTGGCGACAATTTGTCGTTGTTTATATCGGATGGAAGAGAGCTCCCCCCACGCGGTATCAGCAGAATAGTACGACCCAATCAAAAGGGTGGAAAATATTAGGTTGTACTGCATATTGGCAGAATACCAGGTGTCGGTGCCTAAACTATGGTCTCTTATCATATCGCCGACATGCGGAGTAAAGCGACCGAAATTTTCACCGGAACGATTTATCGACGACGGATCTCTTAGTTCTTTATTAGACAAATTATTTTGATAATATACACGAGAAATTATATAAGTTAATTTCATCGTTCGCATGAATTTTACATGCCATAAGAAGATAATTTATACAACGTGATTCGTTTATTTTTAAATTCTTCATTTCATTCTAATTATGTAAATGTATTCATGCAGCTGATGTAAATTAATGCAAAAACATGATTTCAAATTCAGAATAATTACGCTTGCCAAATTGAATTATCTATTTTTTCTTTTTTCTTTTTTTATAACATTAATCAGCATTTGCTTATAATTTACTGCGAATTTGTCACGCAAATAATCATAAAAACATTGATATATATTACATTGTAGTATTGTTATTGAATGATATTAAATTATGTAAATGTTTTCCTACTTACAATATATAAATATACCAAATAAATAAATTACGCTGTACAATAATAATCTATTGAATTACAATGATATATTATAATGAACACGAGGTAATTATAATTATTGAGATTATTTAATTCCCTTTTTTGTTCTTCGCTAATATTATGAAATCATTTAAGGTTGTACAATGAAATAACATTAATGAGATCTTTGTATGTACAACTAAACAACCTTAACAACCATCACTCTTTCTACAAATAACGAAATTTCCATATAATAAAAACAAAACCCAGTAAGCAAATATACCACCATGAGGTCAGTTCCACTCACTACTGCGAACACGCAGAACCACGCGGTTTCTCCACGCAATTTATCGTCAAATCAACCGCGAGCATCAGCCTCGCATCGCGCGTATACGCAAACCTGCGGACAGCGGAACCGATTCTTTCAACTTCTGGCGGCGGCGCGAGCGGGCGTCGAAGTTGACAGGCGAGCGCAGAGACAGATGCACAGAGCAGCAGCGATCGCTTAATTAATTAACAAACAGGCCGGAACGACACACACGCGCATCTGTATATGCCTGTTTGAACTTCAATGCGATGCATACATACGTCCGCGGCTTACCAACTCTAAATCAACGCTTGCCCACCCCGTCTCTCTCCGATATGAAATTGCGATTCGCTCTGGTGTGTCGAATCAATCCTTCATTCTACTCTGTTCAAATGTCCACGCTTTCTTCTAACACGTATACGTACCTACACCTCTTATTGACTTTTCCCTCTTGACGTTCCGTTCTTCACGCTTCTTGTTATAACAAACGGGGGCGGGGGGGCGGGGGGGGGGGGGGGGGGGGGGGGGGGGGGGGGGGGGAAGGAGATTCAGTCACTACCGGACGCTCCACTGTATGTATTCAAACGAAAAAGGTTTATACGTCCGTGCGCAGTGCACAGTGCGACGGCGTTGGTTGCATATGATTAATGAAAGTCGTCCCTCTCTCGTTCGCTCTTTCCGTCTCTCTCTCTCTCTCTCTCTCTCTCTCTCTCTCGCCCTCTCTCTTTCTCTCTTTCTCTGCTCTTGTGTAACGCTCGCGCGCGGGACTGAATTTCAATGGCTCTCTGGTAATTATTCTCTCTGTTCTCATGTTAATTAGCGCGCGCACTCGCAAGCTCTCTCTCTCTCTCTCTCTCTCTCTCTCTCTCTCTCGTGCACACGCGAATCGATATAGACCGCGCGTCGGATGAGATTAGATCACTCGCTCGCGACCCTTCCCAGATTAATATGTGCATTTCTATATTATTTCGATCCGCGGGCGCGTATGTAGAGATAGAGAGAGAGGGATAGAGGGGGAGGGAACCTTTGTAACGGCAAAGTCGAGTGACGATTGTTCGTCGTTTTTACGGAATGAGGGAATAAAAGGGTATAGAGGGAGAGGCTGTGGATCGCTGGGTGGACGATGGGCACAATGAGCTGGAACAAATGGGGCACTTGTGTTTCTGACGCTGCAGGACGCAAGAGCGATGATTCTTTATTGCGGTTTTATTATCGAGGACAGGAATATTTTAATTAGACTTTCGTTTTATGACTTGCAGAAGTTTTTTCTGGATTTGAAATGAGTTTGGAATTTTAGAATTTTGTTAGTCGAGAAAACATCTATAACTGTTGTTAAGCATTCATTAAAATAAATTATAAATATATTCTTTAGCAAGAAATAAAAAATAAAACACTTAAGTGTGATAGTTTCAATTATGAAATTACAAATTTTGAAACATTCCCATTCATCTTGCCTTATAGAAATCCAGTAGATAAGAGATGATCTAAAATATCAAAAACGTAGAAAAATGCCTGACCGAATACTTAGTTTATCTACGTCTATTCTACTAAATAAAATGCTTTTTTTTATTTTCCAAACATAACAATTTTTAATACTATATTTTTGTAATTAACAAAGTAACATGGTATTAAGAAAATGAAACTTATTCAATAAATCTATTTTCGTAGTAACTATATCTTGTAACCGGAAACTTTAACAAACTTGGAACATGGCTTTTTTTCAATTTCTCATGTTTTTTTAAACCAGTTGTATAGGATACAGTTAGTATAAATGATAGATCTATTAAAGCTTCAGTTTAATTAAAAATGCGTATAAATTAGCAGCGTGAATATAAGCCTGTGAGCTAATTAATTTATTATTGGACCTCTAATTCTGGTTATTAGACTCAACAGGCCTATCCCTTCATCCTCGGCTGTAGTTGTCGAGTAAATAATTGACGATCAAACTGCATATTAGCATCGGAAATCGGATTATCATTATTTAGACGATTTGGAGTGTTTTCATAGAACACAGTTTATCGCGATACTTAACTTTACTACATTTAAAAAACAGACAAATTAATTTTGATTGATTTTCTACAAATTTGATAATCTTTTCTTTTATAAAATTGTTGTTAGTATTATAATTTTATATAATATTGATAAAATTTTAAGAGTTAATCAATAATACTGCTTTTTATTTCAAGTTAATAAATGGGTTAATAAATATATATTTATTTGACATCAATAAAAAGTCTAAAATAAATTGATTCATTTCAACAATCCCTGTACCTCAGAAATATAAAGAAGTACAGGAAAAGTAGCTCATTAAAAATAGTGAAAAAAAGCTATAAAAAAATGAGTAACGACTGAAAACTAACATTTTTCACAATTAACCGACGTCTGAATGGAGAAAACCTCTATTTTTAGCTGAACACACAAACATTTTTAATTCATCGTTAATTTAAGTAAATTCTTCTGCCGCCGCAGAAACGCACGGATAATTGCCGATACGGCATGAAAATAACAACCCTTCTCGGACAAAGATATCGGATAGAGAGAGAGAGAGAGAGAGAGAGAGGGAGAGAGAGAGAGAAAGAGAGGGAGAACGAGAGAAAAAAAAGGAAAGGAAAAAATGAATGTAAAGAAAGGTGGGTGACAATGAAAGACAACGAGGCAAAGATGAAGGAAAGAGTACCCAGAAGAGCATCATCGAAGAGAGGCAGAAGAGGAGAGACAGAGTGCGAGAGAACGTGCATATGCGTGCGTGTGCGTAGCTATGCGCGGGCGAGACAGAGATAGAGCGAATAAAGCGAGAAAGAGAGAGAGAGCCAGAGAGAGAGCGAGAGCGAGAGAGAGAGAGAGAGAGAGAGAAAGAGAGAGCCAGAGAGAGAGCGAGAGAGAGAGAAAGAGAGAGCCAGAGAGAGAGCGAGAGAGAGAGGGGGGGAGGGAGAGAGAGAGAGAGAGAGAGAGAGAGAGAGAGAGAGAGAGAGAGAGAGAGAGAGAGAGAGCGTAAAAGAACGGTAGTGGAGCAATTCTAAATATAGACAGGGTTGCCAGGTTGCAGAAACAGCCACCGCCCCTTTGAGCACTGAGGCAGGATCTGGTCCGCTCTGTCTCTCTCTCTCTCTCTCTCTCTCTCTCTCTCTCTCTCTCTCCCTCTCTCTCTCTCTCTCTCTCTCTCTTGCCGCACAAACACAGAGAACGAGAGAGGGAGAGAGAGTCGACAAGGTCGCGTCATCGATCGCCGGGTCGAGTGGGGAGGTTCCGCGTGCTGTGACGCAGTCGGCAGGCCCGTGACGTCATCGCGTTTGACCTAAGCCAGCGCCATGAGCTCTGGCGCCACCCTCCGGCACGCCCGGCCAACTACCCCGCGGTACGTATACACATGCACGTATATATATACATGTCTATATAACGTTAGTGCATATACCGAGTGTCCCAGAGGAAACCCCGGGATGACGATGATGATGCTGCTGCAGCGCGACGAGCTGTTTTCATATTTGATATTTGTTATTTCTGATAGAGGAGGAGGCGGAGGGTTCATTCGACGTGTATAGAGAGAGCTTGTTGCGCGTTATTGGTTGGATTAATTTGATTGGTAGGTTTTTTGGACCCGGCAGGGTATGCGTATATGTCTGTACGAGGGTAAAAAGTTGGTTTTTAGGTTATGTTTGATTGCGATAGGCGGCTCTCAACGACGGGGACTACGATTATGAGCTATATATATTAATGTGATCTGTATTGTGATATGTATACGCATACATGCCAAATTTGGATACGGTTAAGAATTAATTTGGCCCGGTACACGTGGTCGGCCTATTTCTTATGTTATGCACGTTTGGGATGTATATCTTTTCATAATAAGCAATTTCTAAAAAGCTCTGATACTCTTCTGATACCCTTTTGAAAAATAAGTACTAATGCCGAGGGATGATTATCTTCTGTGAAAGATTTACGTACCGAGTTGTAAACATTTCATGATTCTTTTATCAAATATTTTATATTGTTATAATTAATATGATAAGCACAGTATAATAGTACCATAATATTACGAAGTTACTTTAAAATAAAATATTATATATAAAACTCTACATATAAACATGAAAAATCATTTCTGAAAAAATAATTGAATTTTCTTAATTTTAAGTTGTAATTTTTTTAATAATCCAAAGAAAAGAACGTGCAACGTTTACATTTCTTTGAAGCGCCTCTTTTGAACACAAAGTGCAGCTAAAAATCACACAACTATAAGAGCCACCCTCTAGGCAGTCCTGGACCTCTGACGTTTCACGCGCTATATAAAACCCGACTACCCGCGCCTAAAAGAGGAACCGTCTCAACAGTTTTTCCAGCTAACTCTCTCTTATAAATGCTCCTCCTCGTCGTCGTCGTCGTCACCGTCGCCATCGTCACTGATGACGCGTGTCCATTCCAGGTGAATATATATACATACACGAGCGCGTTCGCTCGCTCACCTTTGCCAAAGACCGCATTCGTCTCGGCCGAGGTCGATTCGCTTGCGCGCGCGCGCGCTAAGTTCATTATTTTCAGAATTCGAGCAATGCGCCGAGCCTGCCAACTGACGTGCGCGCCGCGCCGGCGCGAGCGCGCCAGAGAGGTGTAATTTTAGGCGCGAATTTAACCGATGGGGCTGAAGAGAAATTATTAGAGTGTAATTTAATCGCGAGTGACGCTCTGGAGTCTGTCGCTGCGGAGGGGTGAAAAAATGTGCGGCGCTGCCGTGGTATAGAAGGAGGTCTGTGTAAATTTTAACGGATTTTTCCGCGAAATGAGGTGGCGGTGGGAAGAAGGAAAAATTGAAACAATTTTTGCAAAGAATTTTAAGTTTGTTGGGGTTTATTGAGTTAGGTTTACATTACACGATATTTCAAAAGATAACAGTTATCTGTAATATATAGTTTTATTTAAATTGTCTATTAATAATATTGTTATACGGGGTTAATTTTTTTAAGTGCCCGGGTGTTTTAAATTAGGTAGATTTATTAAGTATAAATAAGCTACTTTTTTGAGGATATAATCTAGCACAGAACTCTCTCAATATGAATAAGAGAGAAGTCGCTCTTATACTTTAGTGGATATTCACTTATTGATGCAGTGGAATAAAATTTTCACTGCGTAATAAATGAATATTAACTAGAAAATTAGTCGATTTTTTCACTTATTCGCATCAGTGAGCGACATTTCATTTATTCATTTTTAGAAAGTAGCTGATTTTTCGATAACCTTCGACAAGCGATATTCATTAGCTATAACTTAACTTATTTCTCTAGCTAAGATCTGTCGAGCTATTGATTTTTCATGAGAAATGGATTCTTCAAGATTTTTTTATGAATTTCATTTTTCATAGGGAATATGGATACCTACTTACTATTAGTTGCAAGAAACGACCTCTGCGATACCGGGGAAGAAACAAATTGAGAAACTAAGAAAAATTGAATTATTCGGTTAGGTTGTAGATAATCGTAATGATAATACGTTCTCCTTTCTATAATTTTCAGACTTTTCCATCTGATTTCATTGAACCAAAATTTTTAATAATTCAATCACTATGATACAATAAGTTTGAACAAAAACTCATACGATCTAAACGATGCCTACTACTCGCGTTAGATACGATAAAAGTTGTTTTGTATTCTGTTCTTAACCATAAAGTTAGCTAAAAAACAGGTAATTATTGGTTACCATTTCTATCGGAGTTATAGCATATTTTAATTAAGAATTAACTATATTCTGAAAAATAGCTAATTTATAGCTAGAATATGCTAAATGCTTTATATATCAAAAAGTGGGTTTCGAAAGTAACAAAATTCTAGTGTGTACTTTAAAATCTAAAGAACTGTTCTCTATTTTTTTTAAACATAGGTTGCCTAGCAATTTTTTGCGAAAAAAATTATTGAAATTAGTCATTTTTACACGGCAGTTAATAGGAA
The DNA here is from genome assembly GCA_030522905.1 of Torymus flavipes. NCBI lineage: Eukaryota > Metazoa > Arthropoda > Insecta > Hymenoptera > Torymidae > Torymus > Torymus flavipes. Next base: position 155 of record JAPYZO010000149.1, on the reverse strand, counting down.
TCAGATATCAATTGTGATAGAAAGTAATAAAGTTTGTTACTTTAAAGGTGGGTTTTCAAAAATAAAAACCGCTGCCAATTCATTGGCACGTAGCTTCCTCAAAATAATTTATTGATTCCTTTTATTAAATTAAAATTTAAAAAATAAATTTTTCA